>CAJVQA010011537.1:0-10656 GCA_910591915.1 Cetraspora pellucida
AACGATTTGCAACACTAGAGCTTGCTAACTCAAGTTTTGCTTCATGCTGAACTTCAAGTTTGTCTAGTCTGCTAATAATTCCTAACAGTAGGTCTTCAGTTGATAGTTTTTTTTTCCTTCTTGGTAATTCTTTGTTTTCTTTTACTTGATTAGTTCTAAGATCCTTGTTCAAGTTCTTTGTGCTATATTTGTATTTCATTTCTTGGCTAGACTCTTTTTTATCAATCCATCTTTTCATTCTTAATGGTTTGATTTTTCTTTTACTGCTTTTCTTGTTTCGTAATCTTCCCAAAAAATTGAATGATTATAGTATCTGAATGGTTTTGATTGTGCTAATTCTAAATCTTTTTGGTTTGCAAAGATGACGATTGCAAATCCTTTAGAGTTACCATTGCTGTTAATTGGCATAAATACTGATTTTGTTTTTTTATTTTTGAAGCTTTTAAGCAGGAGAACTTCAGAGGCTCCTTTGGGTACATCTAGTAGTTTGGCTGTAAACTGACTATGTTTATTCTTTTGCTCATAATCTTCTTCCCCTTGTGTTACCTGTACTAATTTGTTGTTGTTCAATGGAAGTGACTATGGAATTTCTGTATAGTTTTTGATCATTGTTTCAATTACTGCTAGTGCTTTAAACTGAGATCTTTTAATTCTTACAACTTTTGCATTATTAATACTTCTATACATGAATTCAATTTCTTCATAACTGATGTTTGCTAGTAAATTCCATATAGTCAAGTAATTTAGATCCTCCATTCTCTCTTTTCTTTTTTGATATGAATTGGTATGGTTTGTTTGCTTAGTACGGTGCTGTCTATATTTCATCTTCTGTGACTTTAGTGCTGTTTGTTTAGTTGTGCTATTTTTAAAATTTTGAGTTTGCCTTTCTTTAATTATATTATAGCTAGGATTACTCTTTTGTTTCTCTACTTCTATAGGAATGAGTTTATACTAATCTCCTTCTTTTTTTAATATTTTCTTGCTTGATGTTCTTCTGCTATATTTGCAATCAAATTCTACTATAATCCAATTATTTCTATTTTGAAACCTTTCTTCTATCCCTTTGATGTGTTTGTCATTTCTAAGCATCTACTTCATAAAATTGATTCTGTATTCTTTTGTTCACCTGGAATCTTGTATGTCAGAATTTTTGCTTTAAATGAGTTTTCTTTATTACATGATCTATTTTGAGATGACCAAAGACTATCTTCTAGTGGTGCTAAGTTGATTTGTTCTTTTGAATTTGTTTCTTGGTCTTTAGTATTTTCTTTTCTATCAGAATTATCTTGACTTGACTCAATATATTTTGCTTTTGGAATCATTCTACTATTTTCACTTTTGTTTTCAACTTTACTAATCTTGACTGCTGACTTTTCTAAGTTTGTTGTTTGGTAGTTTTGACTTGATGTGCTAGCTTTTATAACTGTGATAAGATCTTCCATATTATTGCTATTGTTTTGACTGTTTTTTTTTGTTGTTTTGACTATTGGTTCCTCTTGTTTTCATTTTTTTGGACCAATTGGTTGGGAGCTGATATTTACATTTTCTTTTTCTACTTTCATTTTGTTTTTTTTTTTTAGTATTGTTGCACTACTCATATTAGCTATATAGTTAATTGCTCCTAGATTGTGTTGTGTCATTCTTGCTTTCATTGCCTATTTCTCAATTAATGTTTTTTCAAGACTTCTAGTTTCAATTTGCCTTAACACTTCAAGAACTTGACTATAAATCAACAAATCCTGTTTTGTAATTTCATTTAGATTGCTAATTGCTATACTGTATGCTATTTGTTCTATATTGTTTGGACTATATGGTGTTGTGTCTTTTAGTACTTTAGTTAACATATTGCTATCTAAGTAACTAAGATTTTTTTTGTCTGCTCCCCAAATAAACTTAAATAGCCCCTGCTTGTGTAACTCACTCATCTTCTACTCTGCACTTAAATGATAATCAACTAATATCTACTAGTAGTATTGTTCTAGATTTTTTTAAAAATGACTATGTGCTTTTCTGTTGTTGTTTGATTGCATGATTGTTGTTTTCTTGTAATTTATTTACTTAACTAAAAAGGGAATGTAATCTATTGTTTGTTTACTTTGTTGTTTATGCATTTTTGTGCAATCTAATTTGATCTGCCGAACTGAGACTTTGCCAATTCCCCAAATTTCTAGAAAAGTTTCGAAGAAAAAAGACAAACTGTTCTTTTGTACTTTGTACTTGACTTAAAGAAAAAAGAGCTTCTATCAAACTTAATGTTGTTTTTGGTCTACTTTCTTTTTCTTTAAGTTATTAGAATAGGTTTCCTAAGTTAGTTTTTGCTTGCTGTTACTATTTTGTTTTGTCTGTTTTTTGGAATAAGGGATCAGCGAAAAAAGTGTTCAATACTGTATATTTAATTATTATTATTTTATTATTATTATTAGTTATTATTATTTTATTATTATTATTAGTTATTCTATTATTATATTATTATTATTACTAGTAGTTGCTAGAACTTTCTAGTTGATTAGTAATCACTTAGTTGCTTAGTTGCTTAGCTGCTTAGTTACTTAGTTACTTAGTAATTAGTTGTTTAGTAATCATTAGTCATTAGTTGTTAGAACCTTCTAATTGCTTAGTAATCAATTTGTTATTTAGTTACCTAGTCGCTTAGTCACTTAATCACTTAGTTACTTGGCTGCTTAGCTGCTTAGCTCACAGATATATAAATCTTGCTAAATTCTCTAAGTGCAAAAAGCAACAGACACCCTTCTTTTCTTTAATATTATAAACATATCTTAAGATTCTTTAGGAACAGAAACCTAAGAATAACCCTTCTTGTCATTACTTTAATAAATGGCTTTTGACTATAAATTGTATTGATATTTCTTCTCTAAAATAATTCCTATAGGCAAGGTTTATCACCTCTTAGTAAAATAAAATAAAGTTATTAGTATTGCATTATCTTCCCTAAACTGCCTCAGAGAAGAATATAGTTTCTTGACAACATCTAACAAAAGCTATACTTCTCTCTTGAATACTGCATATACCTATAAGAGATTCTCTGTGCCATGTCATTATTATAGTATAAAAATTAAGAAGGCTTTCATCTATAATATTATAGAAAATAGCAATTCTAGTATAGTAGTTAAGTTGTTATCTTTTAAGTAGCAAATATAAAGTTCAAATCCTACTTATGATAAAATTTGAAAATTATATTTATATTACAATAACTGTTTTCTGTTAATCAGTTGACTTCATGTAGCTGTAACTAGATATATCAAATTAGATTTTATATAATATTAAAAGCTTGGAGTATTTATTTATTTTTTTTTATATTAAAGTGTCCTCTTTGGTCTTTTGATTTTTATTAATTACTTATCAGTATTGTGATTTAATAAACTACTACAAGAGAGTATACAATTGGCTACATGTGTAACTTTTCTATATTACCTATTTAAGAAGTCTGCCCAAAGGTTCCTTACCAATTGTCATATTTAATACTTTTGCTTGGATGTTCCACTTTAAACCTTCTGAACCTGTAACTTGTATTAATTTACTGAGTTATATCCAGATGCCCAGATCATCATCTCAATCTTAGAACTAATTTATTTTTAAGATAAACCTTCTAAAGCTTTCTGTATCTATTTTTATAGCTAATCTAGATATTATTATGATAGAACCAACATTTGCAGTTAGGGCTTACTCATTAAACTACTATGCTTTTATAGAGTTCACTTAGACCCTAGCATTTACTTTATAGCATAATCACAGTACTTTAGTATATCCTGCCTTTTTATCTGTCTTTTTACTAAACTTCTAATCCAAATAGTCTATGTAGAACTACAACCAATTTATCAGTATATTAGGTTAGCCTGATATTCTTTTTCTCCAGTTCATTTTAGCAGCCTGATTGGTAGTACCTTTGAGATTTCCAATTTGAAGGTTTTTGTCTGTTTAGTTACTATGACCAGGTACTACAACTTTGGTATTTATTTCTCTAAGCTAGCCTTTACAGTAGGTCATCAAAGATCCAGCTACCTCTTTACTTGTGTTTTCCCAAATAGATTTTTTATTATATAATCTCAATAGATTTATATGTTTATAAGAACTTATCTAGTATTTGCACTATTTAATTTGTTAGTTTGCATTCTTCTATATAATGCCATACTTACACAGATATCCTATGACCTGCCAGTTATACTGATGTGATTATCATTACAGATATTCTAACCCAATTATTAGTAACAGTTACTATAATATGAATATTACATAGGTAATTATCCAAATTTTCATTATCAATAGGATTTGAATATCCAATTTACCACTTTGGAAGTTGACAACCTGACCATTTCACTAGATCACCACACTCCACACTTGGAGCATTTATGTGAAATGTAATATTACATATATATAAAAAAATATTAATAATTAATATCATATAAGACTTCAGTGCAAATTCATAATAAGATTACCAAATATAGAGTATGTCTAAAATGAAAACAAATCACATAAAATAGTATATAATTAACTAAAAAATCTGAATGATGATTGGTCAGAAAACACCAATTTTTCAAAAAAAAATTTAAAAAAAAATCAAAAAGAAAAAAAAAATTTCAAAGAAAAAAATTCAAAAAAAAATTTCAAAAAAAAAAAATTTGTTTAAATTTTTTTCTTTAAATTTTTTTTTTTAAATTGTTTTTTTTAAATTTTTTTTGATTTTTTTTGATTTTTTTTCCTTTAATAAATTTTGTTCAAATTTTTTTTCTTTAAATTTTTTTTTCAAATTATTTTTTTTAAATTTTTTTTTGAATTTTTTTTAATTTTTTTTGATTTTTTTTTCTTTGATTGATTTTTCTTTGAATTTTTTTTTTGAATTTTTTTTTTTAATTTTTTTTCAATATTTTTTTTAATTTTTTTTTTTTGATTTTTTTCCTTTAATCTTTTTTTTTTCTTAGATTGAAAATAAAATTCTAACTTGAAATTTGAAATTAAAGCAATAAAATATATATATTTAGAAAAGTATTATTATATTTATTAAAATTTTTTTGTTTATTTTTATCTAATTGATTCAAATTTTTTTTATTTAATTGATCAAATTGTAAAATAAGATTCAATGAAGCTTCTAACCTAGAAATAAAAGCCTTAGTCTTTTTAACATTATCTGTCTCTTCAATTCTCTAATATCTATTATGAATTTTTTTAGTTAATTTAACAACAATAAGTTTTTGATTTTTAGTTTTTCTTAGTTGTTCTGTTTGCATATACTCTATAAATAATTTACAATTTTTATAAATCTCAAACTCACTTTTTTCGAACTTATGTTGAAACATCCTCTATATATTAGCAGTCAATAATCTAACATTTCTATACATATATTTATAGAAAATGTGCTTGTATGACAATAAATATCAATTATAAAATAAGCAATGACAATTAAGAGAAGTTAAACTCAGTGCATTTTTTTCTTTTTCAAGCCTATTTATTACAATAGAGGCTTCTTTAATGAGTAAGTGTTGAAATAGTAGAGAAAACTTATAAATTTCTGTAAGAATAACATTATCTTTTTTTTTTAAATATTAAAGTGAGTACTTGTGATTCAGGATTTTATTAATAGTATATTTGGCTAATAGTTGCATTACAACTACAGGGGGCAATCATAAAAAGAGTGTACAACTAGACACTTGTACAACTTTAGTCATTGTCTAATTTAAGTAGTTTACCTAAAGGTTTTATACTAGCTGCTATATCTAAAACCTGTCTGTAGGTTTTTTATTTAATTATTTTAGTTTTTAAATTCATTTATCTACCTCTGTTTACCAACAATCCTGTCCAATGCTGATAAAAATATGCTATGGCTACTAAGTCTTTAAAGCAGTTTATTCATATAGTAAATCTTTGACTTTGTACTAAACCTTTCAGAATCTTTTGTATCCATTCTTACAACTAACTTGATATCAGTATGACTAAGACTAACATTAGTAGTCAGAACATATCATTAAACCACTATGCTCTTGTAGAGTTTACTCCAACCCTAGTACTAACTTTACAACATATTTTTACTACTTTGGTATTCAATTCAAGTTCCACCAAGTTGCTATTTCAAATAGTCTGGAAAAATAGATTAAAACTATACATCTTTAGTTTATATGTTTGCCAGCATATATTCTTTTTCTCTAGAACCTGAAAATTCTAATAGCTTAATTGGTTCATCTGATTCCTCCTTAAAGACTAGCACATTTGCTCAGTTTCACAAGTTCTAGCTTAATTTTATAAGTCTAGTCTTTAAAGTAGCACCATTAAAAGTTTAAGTTATCTCTCTACTCAGGTCTTCCAAGTAGGCTTCTGTCTTCTTTTTTTTGGTTTCTATGATTTACATAGCCACATAGACTTATTGTAGGTTTGCACTGCCTAGTACTGATTTGTATTCCTTTGTATAACTACAGACTTGTCCCAAAGAATAATGTTATTTGACTATTACACAAATGCCATATGATCTGTTAGTCATGCTGGTGCAACACAAGTAACAGGTATCTTATCCCAACTAATTGCAAGAGACAGTTAACTATAACACAGAAAGGATTTTTAAATTTTCCATCAACTCTAGAATTTGAACTCTGAACCTGCTACTTGAAAGTTGACAACCTAATCACTTCACTAAGAATATTATTATCGATACCATACATAAATACTTTTTTAATATAAAAATCAAAGGTGGCACTTTCTACTTTGAATCTTTTTTTATAATTAATATTGACAATGCAATAAACAGCATTTAAAGGAGGTTAATAAGTTAAGAAAATAGGTACTAGTATGTTAAAAAAAAATATAACAGTAAGTATTAATTAAAAAAAATAAGAATAAAAAAAATTAACACATGTACCAATTAAGCTATATAATAAAGATATTTTATATTTTAATTTATAATAAAAGGATTCTAATGCATTTGTAAACATAACTTGCAAAAAAAAAAAAAATGCAGACAGGCCTATAAATCCTATTGTTGTGTATTTTTCATGCAATTTCTTTTGATATAATTTTTTATAACAAGAATGAAACAATGATTGATTGCATCTTGAACTAGACTTTTATATCCTATTTTTGTTCTTTTATGCATTGCTACTATTATTATATTTCAGGTTTCTTTATTATAAATTTTTTGCATTCACATTCTTATAATATGAACAATACACAAAAGAATTTGACACTCTTGCTCACCAGCTGCTATACCAAAAAGGTTTTTTTAATGCTCTTGGCTTCGATATTGCTATAATTCAAAAGTATGTAACAAGGAGACCAATTACAATACTTATTACAAATTATTATTAATGTTTTCACAACTGTATTTTCATCTTTATATCTTACAAAAAAATATGCACTTACATTTTAGCATCTATAAATATTATGAACATAAAGAGTGAATAAGTGTCAGTTATAACAGTTGGTTTTATAAGTAGAATTTATTAGTGTTAACTACCTGTGGTACTCAAGTTTTTTTAATTTTTCTGAATATGCAAATACAATACCCTTAGTAGACTTTTGGAGAACACAATAATTTTTAACAACATAACCTTTTTCTATTAAATAAGAAACAGATTCTGCAACATTAACCTTTAAATTTGAGTTAACAATAAGATGGGTCTTTATAGGTTCACAAACTTTGTACTTAATGTTTGTTATTTTCTTTTATTTTAAATCACATACAGATTTACCAAGCTCTAATGTTGTTGTTGCATATTTCTTAATTGCAGCTGTGATTGCTAGAGATAAGTAATTTTTAATTGCCTCTTTTTCAACTAAAGTTCTAACAGCTTCTAACTGTTTTATCCTATTAATTTCTGATATTAAATATGTGTAATCAGAGAAGTTTTTATATCATTCTACTTGGACCATCTTAGAAGAGACAATCCAAGAAACTTTAATTTTTGCAGAACATAAATCAGATAGTCATGTCTTTGTAATTTAGTATTTTTCAATTAGAATATTCTCTTTCTATCAGGTGCTTAATTTACGATGCTTTATAAAATGACAAGCAAAAAATTTTAAATGTTTCCATTTATATAATTGTATAAATCCTATTATGTCCAACAGTTTGTAACTAATGATCATCAATTGTTGTCAAAGTTTTTTATTGAAATCTTCAGAAAACAGCTAACATTAAAAAAAGTTACTATTTTTTATCAGGTATAAGATTCAATAATGACATCAAAACAAAAGAGCAAAGATAACTGACAAAGAGAAAACTGGTACAACTAAAGAAGCAGAATCTACAATAACCAATAAAATAGTAACTGATGCAACCAAAAGAGCAGAATCTGCAATAACTAATAAGGTAGCAACTAGCACAATTAAAGATGCTAACATAATAAATAACAACTTAATGTAATCATAACATAACTTTTTTTTTAAAAATTACTTTTAATTTTTAATGATAATTAGATTTTTTTCTTTTTTTTTTCTTAAAGATTTCTTTTTTTTTTATTGTAATTTTTTTTTATATTATAAATTTTTTTTTCTGGCATAATTTTTTTTTTGTACTATGCTAAAGAAAAAAACTTTAGCATCTTTATTTTTCAGTAACAAAAACATCTAGATTAAATAAGTATTGAATGTTGTTATACAGGGCAATTGAAACAAAGATACATAGTTTGAAAAACAAATAAAAATTAGGATAGGTAGAATGCTAGTAAAAAAAAAAAGAAATCTATAAAAAAACAAAACTAAAAAAACACTTATAGATTACTTTAAAAACTATAAAGCTACACCTACATGGCATATCTGCACAGAGTTTAAGAAAAAAAAACAAAGAAAAAAAATATATATATAAGTCTCTACTAATGAAAAAAATTTAAAACAATTATTTAAAAATAATTGTTAACATCATTATGTAATTTGCTTCCACTTTAGATATACCCCAAATATAGAAAACCAAGAAATCAAGATGACAAAAATTTACTTAAAAATTTCTAAGTAAAAGGTAGTATGAACTTTTAACAGTATTATCAAACTAGTTAAAGCTTATAAAATACTTTTATAGAAACAAATTGGATAAACTAAATGCCAAATATGTATAAAAAAATATAACTAACTAGGTTACCAAACTCATTAAAAAAAAAGAATACAGAAGTATACTATATCAGGCTATTTGAATTAGTAGTCTGATTAGAGTTTGTTGATTCTAAGCTATAATTAGCAAAGAATAATAGAGAAGGTATCAAAAAAATAAATACTAAGCTTTTAGTAAACTTTACAAAAATAGAAATAATATAACATAATAGTTAAATAAATAACTCCTATAATTGCAAATGTTAGATAACTATAGCATGCTACATAAAACTAAATCAGCTATATATAGAATATAACAGACTCTAATAAGTCTTTTGTTAAGAATAAAGTAGGTTTAAAGATACTAATAAGCATCAAAAACTTGAATAAATAATAATTTAAAATGTTTTTATAATACAAAAAAACTGTATATACAAAAGGTATAAATAGGCAAGACTTATGATTAGCTTGCAGATATGATATCTAGTATAAAACTTGTATAGTAATATATAAATGAACTACTTAAATTAGATACTAAAAATGTATATGTAACTAGTTATAATCTTTAATGTAAGAAAATCTCTAAAGGCATTTATATTTACAAATTTAAATAAAAAAGTTATAACCTAAAGATAAAAACTTCAATTTAAAAAAAATTATTATATATTAAAAACTATAAACTAAAATTAATATTTAAAGAATTTACTAAAAATTAGTAAATAATTTTTTTAATTAAAAATTTTTTCTAAATTATTTATTTTTAGTTTATAAACAATATTTTTTTTTATAATATAAAATTAAATACTACTATAATATAATCCTTATTTTTAAATATTATAAAATAAAATTTTATTTAAATATTTTAAAAATTAAAAAAAAATTATAAGTATATTTTAATAATTTTTCAAATAAATTTATTTGAAAAAGCTTACAAATTAAGAAATAATATAGTAATATTAATTTTATATTATAAAAAATATTTAAGTTATTTATAGGATTTTATAATTTTTCGGCTATGCAATGTATCGCCACTTATAAGATCATGTGTAATATTTAAATAAAAATGCATTAGTTTAAGGTTAGGGTTAGCATTAGACTAGATTTATACGTGGCTTTAGGAAATAGAGTTTTTAACCTAAAATTTTACAAGGAATTTTTTTAATTAGAATGTAAAAGGTGGTTTCATATGCAAAATCTTGAGTTACAGATGATTATTCAAAAAAGACAATGTTTTGCTTTAATTTCACATTACACCTGATCTTGCATTCTAATTGGTCGATCAGGGGTAGTGATATATTACTATTGTGATAAATTATAATACCCTTATTTATAAATTACAAATAGACAAATTTAAAAAAAATTTAATTAAAAAAATTATTTATAATCTTTAATAAACTTTTTTAATACTAATTTTAAACATAGTTTTTAATATAATACATATTATAGTTTATATAAAAAATAATACTTTTATTAATACAACTTTTTTAATTTACTTATAAAATTTTATATTTGTATTAAAAATAATTTTTTTAATATTAAGATAAAATTATGTTCTCAAGTCTTTATTAGTATATTAGTTATAGCTAGTACAATTTTTATTATACATTATCTATCACTATATATCTATTTAGA
>CAJVQA010011538.1:0-10654 GCA_910591915.1 Cetraspora pellucida
ACATTCCTCTATATATATGTACTGTGTAATGTTATACTTCGCATAGATGCCCTGAGCTCTCAATGTCAAGTAGGACCCGACTTGATGTACCTAAGATTACAGATGCCCAAAACCTAACTGATCGGCAAGAGACAGTTACCATAATACAGGTATAATTTCCAAAATTTATCATTCATGAGAATTGAACCTTAGATCTGCCACTTGAGAGTTGACAACCTATCTACTTTACTAGGTCACTACATCTTATATAGTTTTTTATAATGCAGATTAATTTTTAAATTTTATTATAAATAAAATTTGAACTTTAGACCTGCCACTTAGAAGATAACAATTTAACTACTACACTAGAATTACTATTCTCTAGCAAGTTTCTTTTTTAAATTCTTTTTTTGAATTATTTATAGGTTTTAGAAGAATCAAATTTTATAGATACAGAACTATTATTTTGTTGCTTATGTGATGAAATAGAGTAGGCTTGAAGTATTTTTCTTGACTTTTAGAAGGTTTTTCTAATCTAGTATTATATCTTATTCCATATTTAACAGCAGCTATTAAGGTTTCAGATGCTTTATATGCAACTTTCATTCTTGTTGCAGATTTTAATTTATTGGTATAATAAGATACTTGGTTCAAGACATCTATATCAGTAATTTGACCTACAATATTTTAAAATTGTATAGTATAATTTCTTATATTCTAGTTTGTTTAAGTTTTTTAAACTGTTAACAGAAATATTATTAATAGTTAGAAGGTTGGAAAGCATTTTTAATTGCATTTTCAAACTTATTCCAATTATTAAAATGAGGTTGGTTGTTATTTGAAACAACTCTATTCAAATACTAATATAAGATAACATTTTTAAGACCTGTAGTAGTATAGTGAACCTGAGTTTGTTTATCTATAAGTTCTTGAACTAAAAAAATTATTTGTATTTGTAATAACTAAGCTATTATATTTTTAGTAGATTCTTCTTTGAATATAGAAATTTTTATATTAATTTTTGTAGATGCAAAATTATTTTTATCTTATTGTTATACTTTAAGTTGTTGTTAAACTTGGGTTTGACCAAATTTTTAAAGTAGTTTATATAATAACAAGTTATTTGATAGCATTTATTAAGTCTTGTAAAATAGTTATTTTTTTAAAAAAATTATAAGAAAAAAACTAATAAAATATAAATAATACAAGTGTAAAACAAAATAAAAAACAGTATTGTATAAAAAAAAAATATGTATAGTGTAATTTTGCTAATAAAAATACTTAAATTTTATTAAAAAAATCTTATTAGGTTTAAATAATTTTTAAAAATACATAAATTTAATAATAAAAGTATATTAAAAATAAAAACTTTTTTTTTTTTTTAAGATGAGGTCATGCTCTTAAGTCTTTATTAGTATATTGGTTATAGCTAGTACAATTTTTATTATACATCATCTATCACTATATATCTATTCAGACATAGGACTCAGACATCTTTATCTGTAACCTAAATCTACCAGAGCTTTGTATTGTATCTCACTTACATCTAACCTGAATTTTTGTTTTACTACTGATTATATTAGGTAACCTGCATATTTCCTTCATGTCTCACAACTTATTTTTTATAACTTCCAAATTGGTCTACCAGGTCATTTGCTCCTTTTGAGCTTTTATCTTTGGTTTACCCAAAGGGTATCTCTCTAGCATGTATCTTAAACCAGATTCCTACTGCTGCTGCTATTTTCTCAATTCAGATACTGGTAGCATATATCTCAAGCCAGGTTCCTGCTACTACTGCTGGTTTGCAACCCTTCTGGGTTTTAGTATTGTTCAAATGGATTATGCATTTAACCTGCCTCTTAAGTATTTTCTTTTATAATATAGTAAAACTATGTTTTAGAAATAGTACTTTCTTTTCTTCTAGTTATTGGCTAATGTTTTCTTTCTATTTAAACACATGAGGACTTATCTTGTGTTTGCACCACCCAAAGCTGGTTTGCATCTCTATGTGTGCACTAACTTACATAGATATCTGTATAAATCTGTACTTTATAGGTACAGAAAATTGATCAGTGATGTAATCTTTCTGCAGCATCTACTGTCGTAACTCAGGACATGACCGATACGTCAAAAAGCTACAACTGACGTTTGTCATAATGTTAGATATATGCTGTAATATTGGTTTATGTCGTAACTTCAGATGTGTGCCATAATATTCGACGATATTAATTATTGTCATAGAGAAAATTCGATATGAAGACTAATTAAAAAGCATCAAAACCAGTCTGTTTAAAATTCTTCTGAAATAGGCCTTTGATATAATGAATCATTAATATTTTTACTAATGAAATGGGTCACTTCACTAAAATGAGAGTGACTTGTAAATAGTTCTTTATTATATAATGCATTAATATTATATAATGCAAATTCTCAAACAAAAAAAAACTTTTCATTCAGAATGTACATTATAAAATAAAATATTGTTATTCAGTAAATCAGCAAGTCTGTCTTCCAATTCTCGTGTAACCAATGGAGACTGAGTCGAAAGCAGCATGTTAGATTTGGCTGATGGGTTTATCCGTAGATAAGTACTAGTCTTCTCTCCTAAGTCCTTCTTTAACCAATTCTTCTATTAACTCTTGCCTTCTCTTGTCTTCTCTTATATGACTTAACCTGGACTTAAGATATGTTGAATCAGGATTGGAGTTCTTTTCTTGCATTAACGACTTGGTCACGTGACTTATGGCGAATGATCAAAATATAGTTTAGTGGTTACAAATGAATGATAGTTGATAACGATGGGTTTAACGATAGTTTATTAGTTTGGTTTGAGTTATAGTTTTATTTTGTTATGGGTCAGATACTTAGTTTTATGTAATTAAAATTTTGAATTTTTACAATACAAATTTGTCTGCTTTATTATATTAAATATAGTAATTATTTAAGTTATAATTCACTACTTAAAACCATATCAACAAGTTCCTCAGGATTAAAGTTTGTATCAATGTTATCTTCAATATTGGAGTCTGCAATTTCAGTAAAAAATTCAAACTGTGTGATTTCTCTATCTTGAAAGATGGGATCCCGCAAATTTACAAAATCTTCTAAAATTATATTAGTTTGAGATAATAAATTTGGGATTTCTTCATATGCGTCTTCATTATTTTCACTTAATTCCTTCTCATTTGTAATATAATCATCGATTGTTGCAATTTTAATCATTTCACGTAGTTCAGATTCAGTTAACTCAGTATCAAAGTAAGTAAGTTTATTTCGTATATTCGCCATATGATAAAACCTAATTTTTGCCATTCCTTCAAGTTTTTCAATTCCAAGACAAGTTTGTTTATCTCCAATAAACCATTTAAGAGTTGAAAAGTTTCTTTCGCAATTAGCTTGGGAAGGTGAAATGCTGAAAAGTCTTTGTGCAAGCTTAGAAAGATGATTAGGTCAACTTTTTATAGATCCCCACCACAGCATAGGTGTATCAAACCCTTGAATATAAGATAAGTCAAATGGTTTTTTGTTAGAATCATAGTATCGAAATTGAGAAATTAGTTCTTTACACTCTTGGGCTGAATGTCCTAGATCCTTTCATAATGTTGATGCAGCTATAGCGGCATTGCAAAATGCCTCATTTTGAAGTCCCAACCCTAAGTTAAAAAAAAATTTAATAATATAAAAATTAAATTATGTTGTGTAATATTTTAATACATATATCATGATAAAACGGATGAAGATAATAACTCAAAATATATAAAGGGTGTTGGAATTCTGAGTAACGTCGATTAAAGATTTGAACAGTGGCAGGTTTAAACGAGTTTGATTCAGGAATTTGGTAGATTGTAGCAGCTAACTTTATCATATTTATATAGCAATCGGCCAAATTTGCTAAACCTGCTTCTAAAACATTAATACAGGTTTTTATTGGCTTCCATATAAATCGAATTTGTCGACATTTAATAAAAAAATCTTCTTCACTTAATAAGTTAAAAACTTCCGCATTTGTAATAACACGTGGGTGTTCAAGAATTATCTATGTAATACAAAGTAATGTTATGTACTTATACAATATATGCATATATTAATATAAATTGTATAATAAAAAAAATTACCCAGTCAAACACAGGTCATGCGAGCAATATTGAATTTGTAGTGTCATATAATGATCCCCAGCGAGTTTGACACCATGTTTCTAAACCTTCAAATCGTATTTTCATACTTGATAACCCTTGGCGTAATAATGCCAGTTTTTGAGGTGATTTTGTAAAGTGCTTTATGACTTTTCCACATTGATCAATAAACATTTTTATTTCACGAATTTTTGATAAATCTGTTGCTATCAGATTAATGGCGTGTGCAATACACCTAATATTTACTATATGCGGATATTTGGTCTGAATTTTTTCTCTGGCAGACTTGAGATTTGCTGCTGAATCAGTAATGATAGCAGCAAACTTTTGAGGTCCAATACGTTCAATTATATCTACAATTTCTGAAGCAATAAAATTGCTTGTATATGATTCTGATGAATAATTGCACAAAGAAATAAGATATTCCTTTCGCTCTATAGTCATTATGATGTAATTGTACAGTGATTCTCCACGTTTTGAAGTCCACCCATCAAGCACTAAAACAAATAAAAAAATTTTCAAAAAAAATTTTTTTGAAAAATTTTTAAATATAATTATGTATACTTAGTGTCAAACATTCTGCATTCTCCAACTCGTCATTGATATTATTTTCTATACGTGCAAATTCTTCATCAAGTAATCGTCCAGATAATGTTGTATGAGATGGCAACACATATGTGGGATTAAGACTTTTAAAGAGATTCTTAATATACGGATTCTCAATAACTTCGAATGGAATATTAGTCATAATCCAAGGTCTTAAAAGAATTTCATCATAATTCTTGCTAACTTGTAGTGGTAGTTGAGAATCTCTTTTATTAGCATTATTATTGCTTATAAGTTTATTACGCCAATAAGATCGAATATCCTCAGGAACATTCAAACAATGAAGTGCAAGATGAGACCTTAAAATGCAAGGTTTACCCCTCTGCCAAACATTTCTACAATGATAACATTCTGCTTTATAGTGCTCTGGATTTACTTTCTCGCACCTGATAACATAGTCCCATACTTTGTCAAAAACAGGTCCACCCTGTCTGTTTCGTTTTTGAGATTGATCATTGTTATTTTCAGATTCTAACGGTGAAGTAACATCACGATCATTGCAAGATTCTAATGGTGTAGAATTGCTAGAATCTATTTTATTAATCAAAGGCATGTTAGAAAAAAATGGCAGTTTCGATTTTTGCATGATTTATTTATTTTCAAGAGAGTTAAATCAATTTATTTATTTTTTGATTTTTGCATGATTTATTT
Source organism: Cetraspora pellucida (assembly GCA_910591915.1). Classification (NCBI taxonomy): domain Eukaryota; kingdom Fungi; phylum Glomeromycota; class Glomeromycetes; order Diversisporales; family Gigasporaceae; genus Cetraspora; species Cetraspora pellucida. Next base: position 5,370 of record CAJVQA010011538.1, read on the forward strand.
ATTTTCAAGAGAGCTAAATCAATTTATTTATGTTTCAAGTTAAATTACGTTTATCAATTTATTTTATTTTTCAAGCTAAATTACATATTCACGAAAGTTAAAATTATGTATTCATGAAATTTAAATTACGTATATCACAGCCTATATCACGTCTAATACTATAGTTATGATCAAAAGCTTAGTTGCGACAAATGTCGACTATTACGACAAATGCTGTTTCGACACTTTTGACGTATCCGCTCATCTTTTTGACGTGATGATACGTCAGCAATTTTCTGCACCTATACTGTACTTCTACAGATGCCCTGTGCTTGTTTGCAAAGGTTACTTCCAATTTAAGTATCTCAACTTTGATTGGTACAGCATTTATGTTGGTGTGTTCCACTTGCTTCACCATAGGCTTCTATATAGATGTGATCAGAGCTCTGGTTTGGTACCTTTAGATGTACAGAACAGGCTACAACTTCTTTATACATACAGCTATCTTTTATTTTTAGTCATTCTACAGCATCAGAGGTGCTTCCAATCTTGATAAGACTAATCCTTTGTCACAGACCTTTTATGCATGCACCACTTTTCTCACCACTCCAGTGTGTATTACCTTGGTATCATCCTTTCAATCAATTACTTCTCAAGTTGAATATGAAGATGTTGGTACTGCCCTGTCTCCAGAGGACTTATATGCACATTACTTTGTATAACAGAACCTTCTGTGATGCCACTATCACTCATAGTGCCTGCACTCTGCAAAGTTGGTCTCCTTTCAGAAATTTCTTTTTTTATTATGTATTATACTTGAATTTAACCACAGGGCTTCATGTTCAATTACAGGCTCTTTATAGATTACAAAGACTAAAATCTTTTTGATTTTGCCTTCAGCTAGACTTGAACCATTGATCTTGACTATAGGAGTATAGAAGCTTAACAATTAAGCTATGGGACCCACACCCTTAAAATAGAAACTTAGTTTATTCATAAGGCTTACTAATCTATCTAAAAGATCTGACATATAATTAATAATAAATAAAAATAAAAATAAAAAATAAATATAAATTATTACAAATCAAAGTTGATTATTAATACATATATTAATTATATTATTAATAAGCAAAATTGCAGCATAGGGCAAAGAAAAAGAGTTATAATAATGCTTATTTATTTATGTTAGATTTGCTAAATCTTAATTATATTTGATAAACTGATAAACTAAATATAGTTAAATTAATTATAATAATTAGTATAGAATTAAGAAAAGACTTAGAAAATAATAAAAAAGAAAATTACAAAGAAATTATAGTATTGTTACAATTACTGCATATTAGATTGATAATAATTAGAATCTTTAAAAAATTTTAATTGATATTTGTATGCTTTTATACTTGCATACTGAAAAGAATATTAAAACATAATTACAAACTATTTTAAAGAGTGTTACTATTTTCACTTTTGTTAATGCCATCCTTCATGAGTTTTTGACTCTATCTGACCCTCTAGTAACCCTAATCAGATGAATATGTTACACAAATAAAGGTCACATGACCAAAATTTTTATAAACTGTACCTTTAAAGTCACACAAGTTATATTTGTATAACATATCATTTAGGGTTTGAAGATTAGCTAGATCATGTAATGGGTGGCATTAGCAAAAGTAAATGATAGAAATAGTATTCATTTTAAAAATTTATATTATATCTATGAAATTCTTTAGCATAACAATATACAATAGTTCTAGTTTTTATTCATATTATTATCTTACACATATCTTGCATCTTGTCATTACTATAAAACTAACACCAATTAAAGAATTAATTAATAAGTGCACAATTTTATTAATGCTATTTTGTTATCATCTATGATTACATAAGATTTTAAAGAAATTAAACAGTTTGTTATTGAAGGTGAAACTATTTATAAGATTTCTTAAGACATATCAAACCAGTAGAATAATATATACCAAATGCTTTCTATTTATATATTTATGCTTATAATAATTACAATAGTTATAAGTTATTATGATAATTTTGCTTAATACAAACTTATATAACAAGAAGATTTTAATTTTCATGCTGTAACTTTATTTTTAAAACCATTCTATGAAACTACAAATATACTTTTAGGTGATATTTATATAATGTTAGGTCTTTTTCTTTTATTAATAGATAATCTTATTGATGTAATTTTATTATGCATTTAGGACTTAACAAGCCCTATATTTCTTAAAGTTGCAGCAACTTATATGTTAAAAAAAATTAAAAAATATTTGGATCATATTATTGATAAGGCTATCTTTATTGTTTCTGTTTTTGATCTTCAAATTAAACTGAAATTAATATCAATTAACTTTAATACTTAAAAAAACCAGAACTTTTTTAATTACATTCTTCAAACTGAATATTCTATATTAGATAATCTATTTATTATTGAAAATATATTAAGTTCTATTATGTATATGAAATAAGTTGTTTAAAAACAATAATGATTTAATGGTTTAACAAATACAACAAATAAGTTTACACAATATTTAAATAAAGCTATATTATCTATAAATGCTAATCCTTTAGAATTGTGAAAACTTAACAATTACTATTTTCCTAATATGTCATAAATGGTTAAGAATTTTCTTATTATTTAGACAACTTCAGTGCCTTTTAAACAGATATTTTCAAAGACAGATAATATTGTTTAAGCAAGATATGTATGTCTTTCTAAAAAGAATATACAAACACTTATTTATACTGGTTTATAATTGAAACATGGTATTATATTTCATAAATAATTTTAAAAATTACATTATATAATATAGAAATGTTTTATGTTACAAAATTTATTAGCCATTAAAATTTGTTACATATTTAATATTTGCTTTATAATTTTTGTATAAATAAATATTTACTTTATAGTTATATAATAAATAAATCTATAAGATGTATTATTCTAGTGAAGTGATCAGGTTGTTAACCTTTCAAGTAGTAGATTGGGTATTCAAATCCTATCGACAGTGAAAATTTGAATAATTACTTATGTAATATTCATATTATAACAACTATTACTAACAATTAGATTAGGATACCTGTAATAGTAGTCATACTAGCATAACTGAAAGGTCATGAGACATTCATGTAACAGTTATGTGACATTGTCCTTTGGAACAAGGTCTGTAATTATATGAGGAATGCAGACTAGTAATTGGGTAGTATAAATGCTAGATAAGTTCTTATGATCATATAAATCCATTGAAATTGGTAACAAGAAGTTCATTTGGAAAGACCTAAGTAAAGAGATAGTTGGATCTTTGATGGCTGTACTGTAAAGGCTAATCTAAAGAAACAGATACCAAGGTCATAGTACCTAATTATAGTAACTGGATGGACAAGAACCTCTGGGTTGGGAATCTCAGAGGTACTACCAACCAGGCCATCAGAATAAACCAGAGAAAAAGGATATTAGGCCAATCTAATATATCAATAGACTGATCATAATTCTACATAGGTTATTTGGATTGAGAGTTTAGTAAAAAGATAGATGAAAAGACAGAAGTATACTAAAGTACTGAGATTATACTGTAAAATAAATGCTAAGGTCTAGGTAAACTCTACAAAAACATAATAGTTTAATGGTTAAGTCCTGATCACAAGTGTTGGATCTGTCATAGTGATATCTAGATTAACTGTAAAAATGAATACAGAAAGCTCTAAGAGGTTTACCTCAAGGATAAAATAGTTCTAAGGTTGAGACAATGATCTGAACATCAGGTATGATCCAGTGAAGTTAACAGATTTGCAGGTTTAGAGGGTTTAAAGTGAAATATCCAAGCAAGGGTATTAGGTATGACAATTGGTAGAGAACCTTCAGGTGAACTCCTTAAATAGGTAATATAGAAAAGTTACATGCATAACCAATTGTATGCTCTTCCTGTAGTGGTTCACTGAACCACATTTACCATTGTTAAATAAAGTTAAAAGACCCAAGAGGTCACCTTAAAAATAAAATAAAATAAATAAACCTTTGCATATATATAACTTATTTTAAATACTTAGATTCTTCATGCTCACGATAAAGATTTTTTATGAAAATTAACTCCAAAGGAACGTATTATTGGCTCTCACTTGATATTATAGTTTGTGATACGTATTACACAGCTCTCGTTATAGTGAACTCTTATTATAGTCTTCACAATAACGAGAGTAAGTCGTATTAACTTTTTTGCAAAAATGTTACCTAGTCGGATTACGAGAACCAATTTTATTTATGTGCATGGTCTAATGCAAAATTTATATAAATCTCCGGGGGCTTTAGTTTTGATTGGATGTTCGGATTGTCAGCCACGAATCCGAATTGTTAAAGGTTACCGTTACGACCAAAAAGGTTTAAAATATATACCTTGTTTTATAAACTGCCAAAGTAATTCGGTAATCCGCGAAGTAATTCGGAAGTTAGATGAGAGGTATGCTTGAACGTTTAAGTTTAGCCTATAGATACAATACTTCATTAAAGTTGGCAATTTTAAGTTGTCTTTATTATCTTTATTTGTGAAAACTTATTCTTCATAAAAATTAATAAAGAAATCTGACTATTATCTAGCTTAATAACGGATAATATGAAGTTGAGAGTTATATATAAGGTTCATAGAATCATGAAACGAAGTAGTACATTGTAATTATATAACGACTATTACTGTAAATAAAATTAAAGAAATTAAAGATCGGTTTGATATTGGAACAAGTACTGAGTTGTTTCGGATTATTTTTTTTATTAGTTATTAGCATTCTAGGATAGGTTTAAACATTTATTTCTTGTATTTGTCGTTTTTGTCTCGTTTTTTTCCTCCTTTTTTGACTCGTATATGTTGGATTTTTTTTCTTTAATAAAATTTGGTTTATTGGAATTTGTCTGCGACAAGATTACAGTTTTAGGTTTAAAATTATTGATATTTAATTGTAAAACCTTTTGCTGGTATTTAATTTCGTCACAGATATAATTATTTTAAACGTGGAAGTTTCTTTATTCGTAACGATGTAGTTAAAGTTTAAATTTTCGATTAACCAATAAAATTTTTTATATCATGGGATGATCTACAAAAATTGGCCAATCACAATAAAAGCCCTCTATGCTATATATTGTTCAGAATTTTTCTAAGGAAAACTTCGGAATTGCATATAAAGCAATTTAATTGGCTAACACATTTCTATTATTATCAGTTATACCTAAACCTCTCGTAGGAAGCATAGTTAAAAATCCACCATATCTTATTGGCTGCCTATAGTAAACGTTCTATATGAAATTT
>CAJVQA010011539.1:0-10653 GCA_910591915.1 Cetraspora pellucida
CTATTTCTGCTTTTCTTATTAACTCTCTTGTTAATCTCAGTAGTGCAACCTCATTTGGATTCTGTTCTGTTAGCATGACAATGATTTTGTCTTCTCTATCAGGTATAATATATATTTTACCTGCTTGATTAAAGAATACCCCATTGTGTACACTATTAATAGTCCAGTATGCTCTTTAGATATATGTTGTCATTAGACTATCATCATATCCTCCTAGTGCATTCATATTTTTGCTTTATTTTTGTACATGTCCGCTTTGTTTTGTTTGCATGTGACACGTTTGTTTGCCTATGTGACTAGTTTGTTTGTCTGTTTATGTGTTTGTGTTCTCATGATCAAAACAGATCTGCAATACAGTGTTAGTACCAATTCCCCCAAAATTTTTGTCTATACATATTTTTAAAGGACGAATTTTTGGTTTTTCTTGTTTTTCTTTTGTTAGTCTACTTATTTTTAGCTGCCTCTTCTTTTCTTGTACCTTTTCTGGATGCTCTTCTTTTTTACTTAGTCCTACCAGGATGGTTCAGACAGCTGTTTTTGTGTAAAATTGATTTTTGTTTCTTGTCGAATTTGTATTTAAGTGATCAGCAGGAAGAGTGATGTGAACTTTGATTATGTTTAAGAAATTGTATTGTTTTGAATAAGGTTAAAAAGTTTAGTAAACCAAGATAAAGTAAGTCTATAAGTAGATTTTTTGATATATATACATATATATATTGTTTCATAATAGAATATATAAATTATTAGCTATTATAAGTTGTTTAATAAAGAGTATTTTATTGTTTCAAAAACTGTTAATTAGAAAATAAGAAATATTAAATAAAAAAATATTATATATTATTTTTGTAGATATAGATATATTGACTAGTAGTGAATTTAGTAAGTTATTAAGTAAAAAAAATATTGAAATTATTTAAAAGTAAAAATTAAAAGATAAATATAAAGTTTTTTGTTTTTAATAAAAACTTGAAAGTAGTATTTAAAAAAAAGAAGGGTTGCTATATTTTAGTTAGCCAATTTTTAATTTTGGTTATACCAATATGTTTAAGAAAAAAAATATTATAAAAAATATGTTCCATTGTAAATATTACTACTTTTTGAGTCAGATATTGAAGAGTTGAAAGTTTAAATAATAATAAATTAGTAAGAAAAATATTGGATATATTTTTTGCAAGATAAAGCATTTTTTTTGTTATAATAGAAAGTAGATATAAAAGTTTTTGTTATTGTGTTTTTGAAATTAACAAGATTTGTAAAAAATATTCTAAAGATAGTTGTAATATTATATTGAAAAAAGTAAAGATTTGTTTAAATATAAGTTTTTTAAATTTAATTAGAGTAAAAAAGTTTTTAATTTTGTTTTGAAGCATCTTATATATTAGTTTAGTTAAACTATTTCTATCAAAATAGATACTATAATATCATATAGTTTCATAAAGTTTGCATAAAAGTATTATTTAATTATTGTAATAAAAATTTAATATAGTAAGATTTAATTTGTTTTTGTTTTAAAAGATATATAAAAGATCAGATTTAGTTAGATTGATTTAATATTATTTAAATTGTAAAGTTTTTAAATATTATTAAGAATACTTTAAAGAGATTCAGAACTTTTACTGTACCAAATAGTGTTATTTATAAAGGTTATAAAAGATATTGTTATAAAAAATAATAGAATATTTGAAATATATTAAAAGGTAAAGAGAAAGTAATTTTAAGTAGATGGTTGTTATATTTGTTATAGATAAAAGTAAGTATAGGATCATAGTAGTTTTTTCAAAATAAAGGTAAATAAATTTCACCTTGTTCAATTTCTGATTTAATATAAACAAATGATGTAAAGCTATATACAATAATAATTCTTGCTTGCTGGTTTGTATGAAGTTCAGTAATAAGTTGAATTTCTTGTAAAGGAATGCCAATTCTTTTACAAATATCTTGAAGTCAAGATATGTTAATTTTATCAAAACTTTGAACATTCTTAAAACATTATTTATGCTTCTTTGTAAAGTGTTTGTAGTATTCAATAGTATTATTAAGAATTTGAATTAGAATGTATGTTGATGAGTTTTTGGTAGTTACAAAATTAAAATTAGAAAGAAGATTGTTGAAATTAATAATGTTATTAAATTTTTGTGTAAAAAGTTTTGTAAAATATTTTTTTATAGATTCTATAATTGAAATAGTATGAACTTGATTAAGTGTAAAGTTCTATGAAAATTTTTTTAGAATAAGAAAGATATTAAATATTTTTCAATCTGATGAGATTTTTTGAAGTTAAAAGCATTTGTTAATAAATAGTTTGAGAGAGATTTGGCTAAAAAAAACAACATATTTAATATGTTCATAGTTGGTTTCAAGAAGTTTAGTAGCTTTTTAAAGAAAAAGATTTTGAATAGTATTTTGCTATTCATTATTAGAAATATTAGTAAATAAATTCTGATAGTGTAGTTCAAATTCAAGATAAGATTGGTAAAGTTCATAATATTCAGAATTGGGCTAAATTTGTTGAAGAGGTTTTTCATTAAAGTATTCAAAAAAATAAGTGTAAATAACTTGTTTAATTTAATCTTTTTTTGTCAGTAAGGTGTTATAGTTTAGTAATCTGTTAATGTGTATACTATTGTATTTTTCAAAAATATTTTTAAAAAATTTTTTTGGTTGTAAATGAAAAAGTTGATTATAGTTTTTAATTTTTTGTTGAATTATTTTTTGAATTTGTTGTTAGTAGTAAGTATTAAGTATTAATTTAGTTTGAATAAATTTTTGTTTAATAGTAGATTAAAGATTATCAGAAGTTTGAAATTAAATAATAAGATTGTCAGAATATTTAATATTATATTCATGAAGAAAATTATAAAAATTAGAGAATTGTACATGATTTTTAAGGTATTGTATTTGTTGTATTTATAGTAGAATAAATGATGTTTATATGGTTTATCAGATTTGATTTTATGAGTTGTTTTGATTTTCTTATAAAAAATGTTTTTAGCAATGACTTTAGAAAATAGTTTAAGTATTTTGTTCCAAACTAGATTAAGTTTATTTTAATTGTAATATTTAATATCTAAGTTTAAAGTTGTTAAAAGCTTTGTGATATTTGGTTTGAGTAATTGTCAAAATTTTTCTTAGAACAGTTTTTTCAAAAAAGTTTTTTTTTATATATTATTTGGTAGATTTTGTTTTACTAATAGTTATAGATATGTTAAGAGTAATAATTTTGTAATCAGATTTAGATAAGATATTCTTAAAAATATCAATATAGTCAATTTGAGATATGCTTAGATTTGTCTATATTTGATTAATTCTACTGTTTGAGATAAAAGTAAGTTGTAAGTTAAAAGAAAGAAAAGTTGATATATATCTTTAAATTGATAACTAATTAGATATTTAAGGGTTTGAAATTCTAAAATAAAGATGTTTTTAGAAGGATTTTTATTCAAGCATAAATTAGGAACACTATTAAAATTACCAAGTATTATTAGTTAATAGTTGGAGTTGTTGCAAAGTTGAATAATTTGTTTTTGGATTTTAGAATATAGTTGTTTTTTTCTGCTGTTAGAAAGTAAATTTGGAAAATACAAATAGAATTATGTTTAAGATATAGGTCAAGACCAATTATATGACTATTATAGTTATATGTTCTAACTACATATTTAGAGATTCTGTTATGTATAAAAATTCTAACACTTGTTTGATAAGAATTTTATAAGAACCTCAAAAGCTGTTGTAGTTTTGAAGAACTTTGTTAATATATTTTTCTTTTTTTGAAGTAAGGTATATTTCTGATAGTCCAAAGATATCAAAATTATGTTAATTGATAATATCAATAAGTGAAAGTTTTTTTGAATATTAAAGTAAACTATTAATATTTAGAAAATTAATTTTTATAGAAATTGAAATAATAGATAAAAGAATTGTTTGTAAAAGAGATGTATTATTAATGGTTGTAAAACTAGAGTTATGTAAATTAAAAGAAATAAGACTTGAATTATTATTATTATGTGTATTAAAGAAATTACTATTTAAGATTGTATAGGAAGTTGAGTATTGAAAATATAATTTAATAAGAAGATTATTATATAAATAATAATGTAAATTTGAAAAAAATATTTAATTAGGTAGAAGTTTATATTTTAGATTTTTATAAATATATGTTTTAGTAAGTATATTATTAACAGAGATTTTAAAAGGTTTGTTAAAAAAGTTATTTTTTAGATGTTAGATAAAGGATAGTAGTATTTGTTTTAATAGTAAACTTGGAAGATTATAATTAATTAAAAAGATATTATAGCAGTAAAGGTTCTTGAAATTAGGTAAAAAGTTGGAATCCAAAGAGTTATAAGATGTTTCTGCAAAGTCACTTACTATTTTAAGCTCAGCTTGCATAGCTGTGAAAAATACTATAGTCTTTTCAGTACATTAGGTCTAATTATCATTAACTCAGTCTTCCACATATAATAAATAACTTAATTATTTAATATTAAATAATAATTAGATTATTTGAATTATTAAAATTATTTAAAATATTTATATATAAAATAATGTTATTAGTTAAATTATTTATAAAAATTATTAAACTCTATTATTTTTCTAATTATATATTGTGTTTAAAAACTAAATTTAATTAAATAAAAAGTATTAAAATAAATTAATATATATATATTAATTATTTTATTAAGTATAATTATCAATTTGATATATTTAAATTAAAATATAATTATACAAATTTTTTTTTTTAATATTAAGATGAGGTTATGCTCTTTAGTTTTTATTAGTATAATAGTTATAGCTAGTACAATTTTATTATATATTATTTATCACATATATATTTATTTAAATATAGAACTCAGACATCTTTATCTGTAATCTAAACCTACCAGAGCTTTGTATTGTGTTTCACTCACATTTAATCTGAATTTAGTTTTTTTATTGTTTATATTAGATAACCTGCATATTTTCACATGTCTCATAATCTATTTTTAATAACTTTCAAATTGGTCTACTAGGTTATTTGCTTTTTTTAAGCTCTTATTTTTGGTTTGTCTAAAGAGTGCCTCTCTAGCATATATCTTAAACTAGATTCTTGCTGCTGCTGCAAACTTTCTATTTCAGGTACTGGTAGTATGTATCTCAAATAAGGTACTTGCTACTACTGCTGGTTTGCAACCCTTCTTGGTCTTAGCATTATTTAAACAAATTATGCATCTAATCTGCCCTTTAAGTACTCTCTTTTATAATATAAATGAAACTATATTTCAGAAATAGATAATTCATTCTCTTTTAGCTATTGGCCTATGTTCTGCTTTTTACTTAAACATATAAGAACTTATCTTGTATTTGTATCATCTAATACAGGTTTGCTTCTCTTTGTGTATACTAACTTATACAGATATCAGTGTAAATCTGCATTCTTACAGATATCTTATGCTCATTCACAAAGTTCACTTCTAATTTAAGTATCTTAACTTTGATTAGTACAGCATTTTTGTTGATATGTTTCACTTGTTTCATCATAGACTTCTTTATAGATATGACTAAAGCTCTGATTTGGTATATTTAAATATACAAGACAAGCTACATCTTTTCTGTACATACAGCTACCTTTTATTTCTAGTCATTTCATAGTTTCAGAGATACTTCCAATCTTGATAAGACTAATTTTTTGTCACAGACCTTCTATGCATATACTGCTTCTTTACTACTCTAGTTTATATTATCTTAGTATTATCCTCTAAATCAAGTACTTTATAAGTTGGATGCAAAGATGTTGATACTACTTCATCTTCTGAGAACTTATATATGCAATACTTTTGTGTAATGGAACCTTCTGTAACATTGCTATCACATATAGTGCTTACATTCTGCAAAGTTAGCCTTCTTCTGAAAATTTCTTTTTTTATCATATACTGTACTTGAACTTGATTACAGAGCTTAATATTCAATTACAGACTTCTTATAGATTACAGAAACTAAAATCTTTTAATTTTGCCTTCAGCTAAACTTAAACTATTAACTTTGACTATAGGAGTATAAAAGCTTAACTATTAAGCTATAAGATCTATACTCTAATTATACAAATTTATTTATTTTTTTTTAATTTCCTACTACATGATTGCTAGTAGACTATAGCTAGTAACTATTTTATTAGTTCAAATTTTTTAAATACATAAGATCTTCTATCAAGCTCTGCCTATATTTTTTACATTATTTATATACATTTACAGTACTATATATATATATATTTTGCTTACACTAAGGCCATAGTTATTAGCAGCTATTGCCTTTATTATATTTTAATTATGATTACATAATTTGTACAAAGTAAGTATACAACTAGCCACATATACAACTTTTGGTTGTTTATTTTAAGTAGTCCACCCACATAGCAGGTTCTACACTAGCTGCCATACCTGCAATCTACTAGGAGATTACCTATTTAAACACTCTGATTCTTATACTTACACTGACAAATAGTATACAAGTTTCTGTACATCTAAGTGCCGTCTAACCTAACTGTAACCTCTCTGTCTGTACATTCATCAAGCTGTTACATATTTCAGAGTATATCATCTGACTATAGGGCTTCAGAGGGCCCCTTTGCTAACTAACTACCTACATTTAGTATCTTGTTAACAGAACTCATCTTTGCAGAGTTCACTTAAACCCCAGCACCAACTTCATAGCATATTCCTAGTACTTATAGTATAACCCTGTTTTCAACTTCAGACTTCCAATCCAGATAGTCTAATAGGACTATGACCTGTCTCTAGTATCCTAAGGTTTGTCTTTCAAGGTTCTTTTTCTCTAATTTGAAACTTCTGATAATCTGGTTTGTGCTACCTCTCACCTAAGGTTCTTGCCTGCCTAATTTCTTCTATATTGATATTTGTTTCCTAGATCTAGCCTTTATAGTAGTACTGTTGAAGATCTGTGCTATCTCTCTACTCAGGTTTTTCTAAGTGGGCTTCAGTTTTTTAGTTCACAGATTTACATGACTACAAGAATTTATCTTGGGTTTGTACTGCCTGATGCCAGTTTGCATTTATTTGTATAACTTCAACATTGCACAGATGCCTCATGACCTGCCAGTTATCTGGTATGACCATGTTACAGGTACTGATCCCAACTAATTAACAGAATGCTGTTGCTATAATACTACTTACCTTCTGTAATACTAATATAACATAGGTGGTTTTTCAAATTTTTGCTATCAGTAGGTTTTGAATTTCCAATCTACCACTTGGAAGGTTGACAACTTAACTACTTTACTAAGTTGCCATACTCTGTAAACTTAATTATTTAAATATAAAATTATATTAAAAATATTTTTTTTTTTGGTATTAAGGTGACCTTTTTGGTCTTTTGACTTTTATTAATTACTTATCAGTATTGTGGTTCAATGAACTACTACAAGAGAGCATACAATTGGCTACATGTATAACTTTTCTATATTACCTATTTAAGAAGTCTACCTAAAAGTTCTATACCAATTGTCATATCTAACACTCCTGCTTGGATGTTCTACTTTAAACCCTCTGAACCTGTAACCTGTATTAACATCACTAGGTTATTCCAGATGCACAGATCATAATCTTAATATTAGGACTAATTTATCCTCAAGGTAAACCCTCAGAGCCTTTTGTACTTATTTTTATAGCTGATATAAGTATCACTATGACAAAACCAATACTTGCAGTCAGGGCTAACTATTAAACTGCTATGCCCTTGTAGAGTTCACACAAACCCTAGCATCTACTTCATAGCATATCCAAAATACTTTCATATACCCCTGCCAGTTCATCAAATTCCCAATTCAGATAGCCTATAGGACTTATGACCAGTTTATTGATATATCAGATCAGCCTAATATCCTTTTTTTCTGGCTTGATCTAGTGGCCTGGTTGGTGGTACCTTTACTTAGAGGTTTTTACCCATTCGGCTACTTTGACCTTGGTATCTATTTCATAAAGCTAGCCTTTATAGTAGGGCCATTGAAGATCTGACTACTTCTTTACTTAGATCTTCCTAAATGGACTTTTTGTTATCTAATTTCAAAGGATTTATATGATCACTTATCTAGTGTTTGTACTGCCTAATTGCCAGTTTGCATTCCTTTGTGTAACTACAACCTTGTTCTAAAGGACAATGTCATGTGACCTGTTACATGAATGCCTCATGACCTACCAGTCATGCTGGTGCAATCACCATTACAGATATCCTAACCTAATTATTAGTAACAGTTGCCATGATATGAATATTATATAAGTGATTATCTAAATTTTCATTATCGATGAGATTTGAACATCCAACCTACCACTTGGAGGGTTGACAACCTGACCACTTCACTAGGTTGCCACACCCATAATTAAAAATAATTTTCTTTAAGTATTTAAAAATAGTTTATTTAATAAAATATTAAATAAGAAACAATTATTTGTAACAAAAATTTGATATAAATAATTATCAAAAAAAGTTAATAATTTGTATTTTATATCACTTATTATTATATATAAACAAGTAGTAAAATTATAAAAAATTGATCTACTTTGTAATTAAAATTCTTTTGTATTTTAAAAAATTTCTTTATTATTAAATAAATATAAAAAACAAATTTTATTAAAAGTTTATATATAAAATTTAGATATGTTGATTATTTAAATTATACAAACTTAATTTAGTCAGAAAATATACCAAAAATGGACATTAAAATTGCACTTTTTATGATATAAACATGTTAATCAAAAGATTTTAAATTTTATAATACATAATGATTAACCAATCAAATTAACTAAATAATAAATAAAACTATTAGTAAAGCTTTACTTTTATTAAATAATTAATTTATTTTTAATAGCCACTGTTATTGCTTATTATATATTATGTACAATATTTAGTTTATACTAAGTATCTAATACTATAATCTGTATATATAGTATTATTTAACAATATAGTAATATATCTGTATAATGCTTTGCAATCTAAACTTATTTGAATAACTTGAGTATTTTTTTTTTGTAAACTATATTTATACTTATAAATAACTAAATTAAATCATAAAAATTATTGTTTTTTTTTTTTTTTTTTTTATGGAGTTAAGATGAGGTCATGCTTTAAGTCTGTTTATTCGAACATATTGTTACAGTTTGTACAACTTTTTACATTATACATTATCTATTACTATATGTCTAATTAAGAAATGAGACTCAGACTAATTTATCTGCGACCTAAACCTACCAGAGCTAATCTTGTATCTCACTTACATATAACCTGGATTTTTGTTTCACATCCATCTATATTAGATAACCTGCATATTCTTCCTATGTTTCATAACCTATTTAAACAACTTCCAAATTGGTCTACTGGGTCATTTACTCCTTATGAGCTATCATCTTTGGTCTGCCAGAACAATGCCTTACAGTTCATATCTCAAGCCAGAGTCTTGCTGCTACTGCTAACTTCTCAATTCAGGTACTAGTAACACATATCTCAAGCCAGGTTCCTGCTATTACTACTGGTTTGTACCCTTCTGGTCTTAGAGTTATTTTCAATAAATTGTGCAACTAACCTGCCCTTTTAGTACTCTTTTTTATAGTAATAGTCTGAACCAGTTTTGTGAGTTACCTCTTCCAGCTGTTGCCATCATAATATTACTATTACTTCCAATTTGGGGTATCTTAACCTTGATTGGTGTAGCATTCATGTTGGTACATTTATCCTTATATTATCATAGACTTTCATATAGGTGTGATCAGAGCTCCGACTTGGTATTTTCAGACATACAGAACAGGTTACTTCCTCTATACATTTTGCTATCTTCAATATCAAGATGTTCCACAGCATCAGAGGTGCTTCTAATCTTAATAAAGCTAATCCTTTTTCACAGCCCATCCTCATGTTCACTGCTTCTCTCACCATTTCAGTCTTAGTAACTTCCAGACTACTCTTCCAATCAAATCCTTTTTCTTGAGTTCTAATTAGGACTTATTTACACAATCCATTGATTATCCTTTCAAGCAAGTATCCTACAAGTTGGATGTGAAGATGTTGGTACTGTCTAATTAGGAGGTGTAGGGATGTTGATGCTGCTCTAGTCTAAAGGACTTACATGTGCAATCTTTCCATAATCATAACCTTCTGTAACAGCTACTTGTTACACATAGTGCTTATACTCCATAATTGGGTCTTCTTTCGGAATTTCTAATTTGGTCATGTACTGTACTTGAACTTAACCACAGGGCTTCACATTCAATTACTGGCTTCTTATTGGGTTACAGAGACTAAAATCTTTTTAGTTTATGCCTACAGCCAGACTTGAACTGTTGACCTTGACTGTGGGAGCATAGAAGCTTAACCACTAAGCTATGGAACCCACACCCCATAATAAATTTATTTTATTTTATTTTATTTTTTTTTTTTTCCTCTTAAGCGGTCATGCTAGTATTTTATTAAAATTCTTGCAACTATATACAATAACTACATAGAATTTTACTAATAACTAAGTCTAGCATCACCCGGCCACCTTATTGGTATCTAAGTGCGACCTGCTGCACTACCTCAATTAGAAGTAGACTGTTTATCTGGCTACTTAAAGCCATACCAGAAAGGATTCCTCTCTCCAGGACAAGCATTAACTGTCTTCAATCCTTCCTT
>CAJVQA010011540.1:0-10652 GCA_910591915.1 Cetraspora pellucida
TCTATTTTAGTACCAACAATCAGGTATGGAATTTCTGGGCAATGGTGGCGAATCTCAGGAATCCATTTACTTTTGACGTTTTCAAAAGAAGCTGGCGAGGCTACAGAAAAACAGACCAAAAATACATCTGTTTGAGGATACGAGAGAGGACGAAGGAGATTGTAATCTTCTTGACCTGCAGTATTAAACATTTACACAAAAACAATTATACAATGTATAACATAGAAAAGGAATTAAAAGTAGAGAAGCAATGTTTGAATGTTTGCAAATATATATTCACCAGTTGTATCCCAAAAACCTAAATGTAATGGTTTACCATTATACATGACAGTAACTAGATAATTATCAAAAACCTATTTGAACATTCATATTCGATGAGATGATATTAAATTATTTTTTATAGCAATTTAAGAAAAAAAATCATACAGTAGGAATATATTCACCAGGAAATACGTTGGTTGTGTAAGATATCAAAAGTTCAGTCTATAGTATAAAAAGAAATAGCAGAATAATTAAACAAACTATTATTCGAAATGTGCTTATAGGAATATTTTTTACATACTTTACCAGCGCAATTATCACCAGCAACGACACACTTGACTGACTTGACTGCTTGCATTATGCTAGGAAATGGTTTTTTAAAAAACCGCTGTAAGCCAGAGCAATTAAAAAATTGAAATTTTGATGATTTGACAACTCAGTTTCGTTATAGTAAACTCTCGATGTATTGAAGATTTGATATAATAAGAAATGAAATGTATTTACTGTTCAGAGGTGGGCAAAATGTGCATTTTTGAGCGCATCTGGAAAATGTGTTCCAGGTTTGGTGTACCAATAGATTATATTAGACAAAGTGTATTATCATCAAGGTGATTTTACCAAATTTGGATTTGTAGATAGTACCCTTTTTTGATAAAGATCCGCAATTTTGTCGTGTTTTTATTTGGTGCACAACCGCTGGACTATATGCTTAAAGAATAACTTTTTGCGGAAAAATTTTAAAAGTGTTTTTTTAAAATTGATTGTTTTTTTTAGGTATCAAAAAAATGCTTTTTTAAAAGTGTAATTCTAGACTTCTCTGGTCAGAGATGTTTAATATATATATCTCTGGCCTAATAGTCAATTAAAATGCAAATAAATCACTTGATAGCTGTTTCAGGTCGTTTCATGTAATACAAACTAACACAAAAGATGATTATTCCGACAAGACAAAAACAACAACAAAGTAAAAAACATGAAAACTACAAAAAACGGATATCTAAACCTATTTCAGAGCACTAATTAAAAATAACAGGAAGACGATTTTGCTTATAACTTCATCTTTTTGCAAACCTATGCGACCCTAACCTTAATTAAAGTTATATAATGGGATATAGTTTTGGGCCAGAGTGTATAAGTAAACATCTCTGACCAGAGATGCCTAGAATTTCCCTTTTTTAAAATAGAAATCGATTTTAGAATAACATTTGAATATATTGCAGTTTTAGACGAAAACGTAGTCAGTTATCTTCACTATTCAGTATAATGGTCCAATAAACGGTAGTCATATATTGTCTTCTAGGAGGAACTGTACCTAAAAATAGAAACATGTTACACAATTGATTAACGTTGTAATTTATACATTTTAAAGTAATTTTTCACAGGCTTGTGTAGCATATATTTCATAATGAAATGCAGATATGTCTGCTAAGCAAACTTGAAGTTTTCGTGTTGTATTTTAATAATATCATTTGAATTCACTTGAATTTACCAAGTTTTATATTACAATTTAATAAATGATAGTATATATAAAGAATAAGCAAATATAGAATACAAAATTACTAGAATGCTAAAATTCAGCTTGTTGAGTGAACAAGACAGGAAAAAGTTGAAAGCAACGATTTAGTAAAGGTAACCTAGTAAAAGATTACAATATAATATTTATTACATACTTAATATAAAATTTTTCAAAAGTCCAAGTAACAAGTTAACTAACAAACTATATTTTTAATTTTTTTTAAAAAATACAATAAAGATTTACTATATTTTTATATATTATGATAAAACTATGCATTTATTAACTAATTAATATTATGTTATAATAAATTGTACAAGATAAGATACTTGGATTTTCTATTAAATAAAGTTGAATATAGGAAAAGTTACTGTATTCAGTTTTTATAAGTAATAGTAATTACATTATATAGAGATTATTTAATTGATTAATAAGTAATTAACATTTGTTGCTTATTAGAAACAACTATAGGCAAGTTTAGACACTTATTCTAAATTTAAAATTATAAACTTTAAAATTAATTTAATTTGTTTGTTTTATTTTTGGTTTGTTATTATGCTTCTTTAATTTTTGAATTTTGCAATTTAATTAGCTAGCTATAATATGAATATTCATATAACATTAAATAGGTTCTTCTGTTAGGTAAAGTTCATAAAGATACTGATTATTACTAATTATTTTTGCATAATAATATAGATGTTTAATCAAAGCACTTGTAGTCAATTTTATTAGCTTAGCTGGTTTAGATGATTTTATATAGACTTTATTAAAAAATTATAGCAACTAATTAAATTTAGATTACTTTATTTTTAAAAAAATTCTAAAAAAAATTTAATAAATATAAAATACAAATAAAAAACAGAAAATAAAGTCTTAATTATGAAAATAGCAATCTGATTGTAATATAATTATTAATAAAAATTTTTTATATATTTTATAATAATTTTTTCAAAAGATCAGATAGATTATTTTCTTTATTAAATAAGTAAATTTTTAAATAAACTTAAAGCTCTCATCTTGCTTTACAATATATTTTTTTAATTCCTTTTAATTTTACAGCTTTTATATTACATTTTATTAATTAAAATTATAATTAATTAACTGTTATAATGTTAACAAAATTTTGTTTATTTTACAAAAAACAAAAAAGTTTAAAATAACAATTTAAAGAAGTTATATAAATATAAATATTAGAATATATAATCTTTTATATATATATTATTTAAAAATTTTTTTAAAATATTGAAGTATGCAAATAACAATTACTAACTTTGTTTTGAATTTGTTTTTTTAAAAACTTTCAGAACATGGTAAAAAAATTTACAAGATATAATATTTAATATAATATGTAAAACAAAACTATTAAAATTTACAAATCTTTTTAATAGAATAATAGTATATAATATTACAAAAATTTTTTAAAGGTTATATTTTATAATAATATTTTATTAATATATTGAAGTTAGTTATTACAATTACTTTTACTAAAATAAAAGTACAGTTAACCATATATGTAACTTTTAGTTGCCTATTTAAGTAGTTTATTCTAATATTTTATATTAGATATTATATTTATAATTTATTAAAAAATTATTTAATTAAACTTTCTAATTATCTGCTTTGGTAATTATTTAAATAACACAAATTTTTTGTATATACTTAATTAGTATATTATTTAAGCAGTATATACCTTTTTTTTATACTAATACTTAGATTATTATATATTTTACTACTTATTACTTGTTAGTAAGACTTAGAAGACTTTTTTTGTTAACTAATTTATTTATTTTATAAACTATTAACAAAAACTTGTTCTTATAGAGTTTACTCAAATCCTAGTATCTACTTTACAACATATTTCTAACACTTCAGTATACTTATGCTTTATTTTCAAACTTTTAATTTAGATAGTTTAAAAGAACTATAAATTATTTTTAATATATCAAGTTCAGTTAGATATTTTTTCTTTGGTTTAAATCTTGAGTCTGTTTAGTAGTACTTCTTATCTAACAGTTTTTGATCACTTAATTTCTCTATATGTTATTTATTTTTTTTGGTCTAGATTTTATAGTAATATTATTAAAAATCTGTATTATTTTTTTATATAGTTTTTTCTAATTCTACATATTTATATAGTTACAAGAATTTATCTTAGATTTGTACTGCTTAATATTAATTTGTATTTTTTTGTATAATTAAGTTATATAAAAATTTAGTGACTTGCTAATTATGTTGATATAATTATAGTTACAAATATCTTATTTCAACTAGTTAATTAAATACTATTGTTATAATACAGATGTATTTTTAAATTTTATCTTTAGTAGATTTTAAACTTATAATCTGTCATTTAAAAAGGTAATAACTTATCTATTTTACTAAGTTATTATATTTTTTATATTAGAAAAATTCAAATTGATTATATATAAAATTAAATAAAAAATTTTAAATAAAATAATAATTATAACTTATATATAACTTAGATATAATAAACCTATAGATCTATAGTGCAGTGGTTAGTGCTCCTGGGTTTCAATTACAAGGTTACAAGTTTGAGTTTAAAGAGAGACAAAAGCTCTGCCAGGACTATGATTAAAAAAGATCTGAGAGAATTTTTACTTAAAAAAAAAAAAAAAAGCAAGAACAAGATTCATATGAAAAGAA
This sequence comes from Cetraspora pellucida, assembly GCA_910591915.1. Classification (NCBI taxonomy): domain Eukaryota; kingdom Fungi; phylum Glomeromycota; class Glomeromycetes; order Diversisporales; family Gigasporaceae; genus Cetraspora; species Cetraspora pellucida. Next base: position 4,439 of record CAJVQA010011540.1, read on the forward strand.
TGCAGTAACCAATATAGCCACAGGGTCAGGAACAATCAGATAAGACATAAGCTATTAACAAATGATGTTAATATTAAAAGAGTCTAATTTAAGAACATGTAATTCTACTTCTATTTTATATAACTTATTTCTAAACAGTTACACTACATCACAAGTACCCATACCTATACAAACTTTACATGACCTTTACTTAAATATTTATATACACAATGTTAAAGGTTATAATACAGCAACAAAAAGAGAAGCTTGGCAAAATTATTGTTTTCACAATAATATCCATATCTCTTGTATTACTAAAACCAAAATTGCTAACAGTACTAATCTTTAATTTCACAATAACAACTTATTTACCTACTTCTGGGCCAATTCAGAAAGTTCAGCAAAAGATGCTGCTATTATGATTCAAAAACACTTACAACCACACATACACAACTGCTAAACACACCCTAGTAGAGCAATTGCTTTAGATCTATTTTTTAAAAATGAAATTAAACTTTAAATTATAGCTGTCTATCTTTCTTTTACTGATATGCAAAAACATAATAATACACAAAATACTGTTATTATATGGATTCAACAAGCCCTTTAACACAACCTTCATCTAATAATACTTGGAAACTTTAATACATATAATGATATCTGTAGCTCTTTATCTAAATATAAACTTATTAATTATTTACATTATTCTAACATGTTTGATCTTGGTGCATATATTGATAATAAGCATTTTACATAGTCAAATAATACTAGTTACAATTGCATTGATTATATCTGAACTGATTCATTCAATATTCAATTCTTTTTTTCATACAAACTTGATGATAGCAATACCTCAACACTTAGTGACTATTCTATTTTTATATTTACCTAGACTTTTACTAATGCATATAGCAAACCACCATGTTATTATACTGGCATCAGTCACAGAATTTTCAATTACAAAGTTATGTCAACTGACAAATAGACAGAATTTTCTGACCTTCTCTTTTACAATCTTAGCTTTTACAATACACTACTCAATAGCAATACCAATAAAAGCATTGAAACTACTTAGCACAAGATTGAATATTTAATAATTAACACTGCAATATATTCTATTTCTAACAACAAAACTCATAAATATAGCTACAATCATCAATATTCTTCTAACTCTACCTTAATCTACACATTATTTAAAGAGCTTAGGTATTTAATAAAAATTGTTAAAAACACTCACAACAACCTCAACATGAATATAATAAACTTTAGAATTAAGACTATTAATAATAGATCCTACTGTGACCTTTAAACTCTTAATCCAGATGATAATTCTCAAATTTATTCATGGATCCAACATGTACAAGATATCTGGAAACAACTTTATTATGCTCATCATACAGAAAACTTATTACTACTTCATCAACAAATCCAACAAGCAACTAAAAAAAAATGTAAAACACTTTCAATATATCCTAAACAAGCTATTAACAGTATTCTTAATTGATACAAAGCTTCTATTTACTTTTCCAACATTAAACTTCCTAACCAACTTATTATAGACTCCAAACTCATAAAACAGTACATACAATCTCACTTTCATGACTGAACTGCATATTAACCAACTAACCAAGCACTGTTTGACAACATCTAACATATATATTATCAACTACAACTATATATCAATACTTAATGGTACAACTCTTTTAACTCTTCTATTACAGAAGATGAAGTTCTTCAAACCTTGTCACAAATTCTAAATAGAAAAGCTTGTAGACCTATAGATATCAGTTATAAAATGCTTAAACATGCAGGTACTATCTGCATTAAAGCTATTACAGCTTTATTTAACTGTTGCTTTAATTTAAATTAAATTCTTAAACAATAGAAACACAGTAGAATTTATCTAATTCCAAAATGTAATACATTTAATAGTGATCTAAATTTTACTTGCTCTATTAGTCTTATTAAACATATTTAAAAAGTTTATACAAAAATTATTACTACTAAAATCAGTACTGTGTTTTCTCAACATCTAATACTTTCATCTTACAATTATGTAGCTCTACCTAACAACAACATATTCATACTAATTTATATACTTAATAATTTTATTAAAGATGCATTATGCAACAACAAACCAATTTGGCTCTTATCTCAAGATATGAGTAAAGCATATAATTCAGTTAATCTTACTTTTCTTTAAAAATCTTTACAATATCTTGCTCTTCCTCACTCTATAATAAATGCTATTACTAACATTCTTCATGATTAACAAAACCAAGTCATTACAAATCTTGAACTTACTTCATCATACCCTATACACAATGGCATTAATCAGGGTGAAACTATCACTCCTCTCTTATAGAGAATCTATTATGACCTACTTATTATATATATTTACAACAACTTCAAAAGCTATACTACACAAATCTTTTGGCTAACTAATTTAAAAACATCAAACATATAATAAGCTTAGTTACATTGCTCAGTTCTTGCCTATATGAATGATACTCTTTGGATTGCATCTTCACAACAAGAACTATCACAAATTCTTTCTGTAGCTAAATCATTCTTTAACATGGCTAATATACAAATTAATTCTTTCAAATATGTACTTACAACTAATAACAAACATACTAACTATACTCCTATTATATATAATAACTATCCTTTCAACTTTCATTTACTAAATAAACCATTCAAATTTCTTAGATGCTGGTTTATGCTTAATAACAAACAAGCCAAACAAACCAAACTCATCACTGCAGAATCATCACATCTTGTTAAAATTGCAAGTACTAAACAAATTACTAATACATATGCATGTTATATTATCAACACTATCATTATTTCCACAATTGAATATCAACTATATAACATTATTGTCCTTAATCAATATATATGTAACCAAATGCTTACAAGTCATATAAAACTTGTTAAAAGTAAAGCTAAACTTAGTTACACAATTCCTACTAGCATATTACTTTATCTTTAGCTATATAATATTTGTAATATATAGGATATTCAATTACAACATCATAGTACAAACTTTACCAAGAGACTTAATTCTTCTGATATATTAGAAATAAGTACTCACATTAGGCTCTAGCAACTTTAGGACAATCTGTGATCATCTACTAGTATTTTGATATATGATAATTCTATTATTAATAGGTCTAACAAACATACTATTAACTTTAAAATTATCTAACTTTTTAACCATCTTGGTATTACATTTTTATCTAATCTATCATATAATATCTTATACTGTTCAAGAAAAATCTATTTTACTTAAATTATTACTTTTATCATATTCAAAATACTTAATTTACAAAAAACAACTTAGATACTATTGTATTCTTTAGTTAAATCAACTAACTACATTCAATAACTCATGTCTTTTAAACTAGAAACACATATCTATACATATAAACAAAATTCCTAAAGACAAACAACTATTCTGGTTTAATTATTTAAAAAACCAAACTACAAGTCATTTATACAATCATACTCTTTATTAACATTTATACTTACCTAATACAAACTACTATAGTTATTCAACTGGACACTTTTTTTTAAGAAAAAAACTGACTTATTATAGTACTTAATGATCAAATTATTACTGGCAAAGCCAGAAGACAGCTCTCTTCTTCAGGAACTGTCTTTATTACTTACTGACAATGCCATATAAAACAACAATTTACTTGTCTATATCCACTTTTATCTATTCAATTACAAATATGTCCAGATTGCTCTCTCAATTCTTACACAATTGGCAACAAATGTGCAATCAATATTCATATCAATTTCTCTTATATATTCTTTGGTTGAGTCAATATATACAACAAAACCCTCAACTTCAATATCAACCATCTTGATCTTATATACTCTATTGCAATTCAACATCCTATTCAAATTTCTAACTTTCTTAATATCAACATTACAACATATTTAATTCTAATAATATTTGAACCTAGTACTTTAACAGACAACCTACAACAAACTACTAACTACAATGCACAACTACTAGAACTTCATTTTTATACAGATGGCTCTGTCATTAACCTGAGCACCTACAATGCTTTATAGGCATCAGATGAGTCCAAATTTTAAACAACAATATACAGCATACCTTCTAAGCCCAAATAAGATACTGGTCTTGTTTATTTAAAGCTGAGCTTATTGCTATCTTAATAGCCCTTATTACTACTTTTAGAAACTGTACTATACATATATATACTGACTCACAGTCCATAATTACTAAATATCACAGTCTTTCAAACTCAACTCATACTTTATCTTATATATACACATCATACTTCTTATTATAAAATACATTTATTAACTTTGTCAAATCATACAAATTCATATTATCTTTTACAAAGTTACTGCTCATTAGGACAATCAGTACAACAACTTTGTAGACCAACTTGCATGCAGCCATTTAAATCTGTTATATCTTACCTTTATGCTTTACAATATTTACAACCTTGTATATACTTTAAACTTTAAAAACTTAACTTTAGAATTACCTATTTGTTATAGTATCTGCACAATATGTCATGTACATATTTATGCATTATGAATTACACAAACTATTTTCAAAAATGACACAAAATCCTTAACTAAGTTAATTGGCAAGCTAATTGGCTATACATTAACAATAATCAAAAAATCTCAAACTTCTTGTACAGCTTTTAGTTCTTTACTCTTAAATCTTTTAGAATCAAAATTCTACTAGATGATCTTTCTACTTTACATATTCTATATAAATAATATCACTCATACTTACCTATCTGTCACCAATGTTATCAAATCAGTTTTTATCTTTACTAGACAACCTGTTCATCTAATCAATTGCTATACAATCTTATAGACATTTTATTACAACATACTTTAAATACTAAAACATTCGATACTACTTCAAATATTATAACTAATTTATATAACCAAATTAAGCTATTGAGTAGTATAACTATTCACAGCATATCAGATCTATTTCAATCTTTTCAACTCTAATAGGTCTAATATCAAATGAACTTATTAACATTATTGCAAACCTGTTATTCAAAAAAGTAGTTACAATATTTGTTATCAAGTTTTTACTTTATCTCAACTAACAATTTATCATAAAATCTGGATTTCATATTGTATCTCAAGATCTATAGCTCAAACTCCTAAAAATAATACACCTTCAAATGCTGTCTTACTTTCATTACATTCTTTTTCACTCAATTTTATTAGTTTAAAAATAAACTCTTGATATATCTAATAGATTAAATACCAAACTAATTTTCTATACATAATTACTAACACTCAAATCTAGGTGAGCCTTGGCCACTCTAATTGGTTTAAGTTGCAGATAAATTAGTCTGAGCTTCTATTCTTGCTATAATATTTTAAAAGCAGAATTGTACTTTATGTAAAATCTTAATTAAATATTCAATAAAGATAGAGATATAGCCTCATCATTAATATTAAAAAAAAAAAAAACATTTTATATTTTGTAAAAATTTCAAAATTTATTTCACAATATTTTAAAATTTTTTTGTTATGCAAAATCTTTTAAAATATTTTACTTATATAATTTTGCTAATAAAGTTTTATACTAAATATTATATCTATAAGTTAATTATGAGTTTTGTTTATTTAAAACTTTTGCATATATAATCTATTTTGTATTATAAAAACATTTTCAAAACACTGACTATTTAAGTTTTTAATTCTTATTAATACCTTTAGAATTATTTTATTCTTAACTAAAGATTTATTAGAGTCTATTATATTCTATATATACTATCTAGTTTTATGCAATATGTTATAATTATCTAACACTTGCAGTCTTAAGAATTATTTGTTTAACTGTTATATTATTTTTATGTTTGTAAAGTTTACTAAAATCTGTTTTTTTTTTCTTTTATTAGTTTTTTTTTGAATTGTTTTTAACTTTTTCAAATTATCAATTTAAATGACCTAATATAATATACTTATATATATATATTTTAACAAATCTAAAGTTTGTTTGATTATATGTATATTTTTTATGCATATTTTGTTATTCAACTTTTTTTTTTTTTTTTTTTAAATTAAAGTCTTGCTTGTATCTTTATTAAGTAATTTATAAAATAGTAACATATGTGCAGTACATACATTTCTATTATTTGTATTAGTACAAATAAAAAGCAAATTACATGCAAGAATAAAAGCTCAGACAATTAAATAAATCTAATTTATC
>CAJVQA010011541.1:0-10652 GCA_910591915.1 Cetraspora pellucida
GGTATCTAATTAAGTAGTCTGCTAGTAGTTCTATACTAGCTGCTATACCTGTAATCCAACTAGGAATATTGCCTATTTAAACTCTTTGTACTGCAACTTTACTGTATCACTAGATCATCTTTGCTATATAAATCAGTCGAGAAGGTCTAGAAGCTTATCCATATTCTTAGAACTTTATATCATTACTAAAGCCTTCTGTATCCTACACATAGCTAACCTAGTTTTATGTAATATGCTATAGTTATCTAATATTTGCAGTCAGAGCAAACCTTAAACCACTACATTATACTATTTCTAATTTTGTAAAATTCATCCAAACCCTGATACCTATCTTCTCAACATCTTTTTTATCATCCCTTACTAACTGCAACTCAGAACCATCAGTCTCATTCCAGACTATTAATTTAGATAACCTGGTATGATATACCTTAGTATTCTTTTTCTCTGATAAATTTGGCAGCCTGGTTGGTCTGTACTTCTCTACATATCTTGATATCTGATTTTAATCTTCAGTTTCTATAAAGATGTTTCATAAGCTTTTATTGGTTTGACAATACTGTCACAAGTTTGTGCTATCTTTTTACTTGAAAATTTTCAAGTGGAATTTCGTTTTCTTGGTTCCTTAGTCTTCTATGCCTGGTGGTTTTATTATAGGTTTGCATCAAAGTCTTATACAATACTAGTTATTAACATTCTTCTATATACATGTAACATTACACTTCACATAGATGCTCTGAGCTCCTAATGTTAGTGGAACCTGACTTGATGTATCTGGATTACAGCTGCATGAGGCCAACTGATCAACAGAAGACAGTTTTTATAATACAGATTTAATTTCCAAATTTCATCATAGATGAGATTTGAATCTTAGACCTGCCACTTGGAGAATAACACCCAACTACTACACTAGGATTGCCATCCTCGCAACTTATTTTATTAACTAATGCTATTTAATAATATGTATTATTATTTTAAACAATGTATTATTTATTATAAAATATATTTTTTAATATATTAAACAATATATAGCAAAGTTTATAACTAATATTCATAATTGCTATCACTACTATGATTATTTTCATTATTGTTACTACTAGATAATTCTTTATAGTTTTTTTAAATCACTGCTTCTGATATTGTGGAAGAACTTGTGAAACCTTTTTGCAAAACAGTATCCTAAAAAAAAAAAAATACATATTCAAATTAGAGATGCAAGTATAACTCCATAGCTCACTATTGTTATAACAAATTACAAAGTTATACCTGCACCTCTAGCTCAAATAAATTAGTAAAATCATTACTAAATAATATATATACATTTTCATTATCCTTAGCATTTAGTTTTTGAATCCATATATCAACAAAATCTGCATCAATCTTTGCCAAAAGGTATTCCTCATTGAAAATAGTTTTAAGAACTGCTTGTTTCTAAACAACATTAGCTTGGATATATTCTTCATCAGATACAAAAACATACTTTATAATTAATAAAAAAAATATATCAGAATTTGAATTTTCCAGATCACTAGAATTGTACAAGTTTTTATACACCTGCTTAGAATTCTTTTTTCATTTCCTTATTTGCTCTGTTGTGTACTTTTTGCTAAACAGTTTTACTCAATTAATACCAAAGATGCTTCACAGTTCTTCTTTCATATATCAAATATAATAATTTTTTTTAGCTAAATTGCTGCGAGTATCTGTATATATTTAATAAATTAAATATAATTAATATTTAGATATTTATTAATTAATTAAGTATCATAAGAGAAAATCTATAATTTTAAAAAATAGATTATAATAATCTATTTTTAAAATTAAAGATTTCTTCTTATAACACTTATATAAATAAAATTGGATAAAGATACTACTTCAGAATAAAGTTTAACATTCCAAACTGTATTAAATGAGACATTCTTGTCATTTAATTTTTGTAGTTGTTCTGTATATTCTTTATTACTTTCTAACATCTTCTTAAGCTGCTCTTTCATTTGTTCATCACTAATTTGTACATGGCTATAGAATAACTCATGGGCCAGTTTTTTGACTGCATTCTATAATATAATATATAATATATAAGTAATATGCATAATGATATTACTAGAAGACAAACTATTAGTATAAATAAAGATTTATATATACTTGAAAACAAATATCTACTAAATTTTTTGAAGGTTTTTTTCTTTTGCTTTTTTTTACATCATTCCAATAATTTCGAATTTTTTTAAAACTTTTCCAAGCTGTATTTGTTGTTCCTTAATTAAATATTTAAGCTTGGCATGTTTTCTAAAAAGATAGTCAAGTTTTGCAAAGTTATTTTGCACAATATTTAGAACTTTGTTTATAATGCATAAATTGATAATAGCTTAAGTTATTAAATAAAAATATAAAGAATATAATTAAAAAGATATTTGATCTTAACTAATAGCAGAAGACAGTTAACTATAACACAGAAAGAATTTCAAATTTTCATCAATACTAAGATTTGAACTCTAGATCTGCTACTTAAGAATTGATAATCTGATCACTTTACTAGGTTATTACATCCTTATTAAAAAAATTTTTACTTAATAAAATATTTATAAAATTATAATAAAGAATATATTAAAAAATTGTTTAAAATTTACTTTATTTATTAAAAAAAATTATAAAAAAATTATTCAAATTTAAAAAATTATATATATATAAATAATACCATCTATAATATTTTTATTATATTTTAACAAAAATGCTTTTTAATTTAGTAAGATCAATTCTTTATTATAAACTATTCTTGTATTTATTATTTTTTTGATTATTTTAATTTTTAATTATTCTAGATTATTTTTTCAATCAAATTCTGTTTTTTTTATATTTTAATAAAACTTATTTATGCAATTAATATATTACCTTTTCAAGCAAGTATTTTATAAATTAAATGTAAAGATATTGGTACTGTCTAACTAAAAAAACAAGATATTAATGCTGTCTTATTCTTAATAACTTATATGTGTAATTCTTATATAACTAAAATCTTCTGCAATATCATCAGTACACCTAACACTACATTCTATAATTAGATCTTTTTTTAAAAATTCCTATTTCAAATTTGTTTGCATTTGAACTTTTACAAGATTTTACATTTAATTTTTAGTTTTATAAGTTACAAAAACAAAACCCAGTTTTGTCTTCAACCTATTTTGAACCATTAAACTTGTCTGTAAAGGTTTGGGAACTTAATCGCTAAGTTACAGGACCCAAACACTTATTAAGATTTTAAGTTATTAAACTTCAAAATTAAATGTATATATAATCATAATAAATTATTATATTGAACAATTTTAATTGATCAATAATCTATATTATTGCCTGATTCTACCACAAAATCCTAACATCCAAAGTTTTGACAGGCTATAATACTGACATCACGCAATATGACAATTTAAAATTTAAGTTTGACAATGGTTGTTAATGTGATTACTAATCTTTAAATATTAATTGTCACTTCTGGATTATATTTCGAGATTTTGGATGTCGAAATATTGTGGTAAAACCTTATGGTGCATTTAAGAGTTGATACTAGTGCTCCTAAATAGTTGAATTAAAACCGGGTCAAATTATCTAAATACGCTACTTAATTTCATAAAATAATTTTATAATAACGATAACAATCATACATTAAATAAAATGCAAATATCATATATATTAAAAATAAGTCAAATTTTATTAGAATGTCAATTTGCTTGATTTCTATTGACGGCAGCCCATATTTTTGATACGTATGTATATAATGCATATTTGTTTTTATTTACGTATAAAGACTGTATTTATAATACGTATATATTTGTTATATGTACGTATACGTATACGTAACATATTTGCATTTAGTCAATAATATTTTAGCCTTAAATATTTAATTATATAATATTTTTTTATGAGTTATATTAAATATATATTTAAGTTATGATTATAATTGTCTTTTATTTATTATTATAAAAATTAAAAAAAAATATTTTATCACAAATATTAAAACCAACTCAAAAATTAGATAATCAAATATATAAAGCTATATATTTAATATGCTTTAAGATATCATTATAAAAATTGTTATAAACTAAACATTCAGTTAGTACATGGAATTGAAACTCGAAGTATATCCAAATTTTGCTAAAATTTTTTTAATCTGGATGTTTCGGATGAAACCGATATTTTCGATTAGAGACTCTAGGCCAATGCAAAATTTTGCGCCAATTGAACTTTTAAATTCGAATTCCTAATTTGGATACTTATTAAAGCGCGAACAATGATATCTCCTACCATAGCGATAGAATTACGGAAGAAAATGACGATCACCCACAATTTCTTATAAAAGGATGACTCAATCTTGCAAAATTTCTCTCTCTTGCAACTTAATAATATTCTAATTTTCGGAGAAATAATTGTATAAAATATCTGGTTTGTAGAATCATTGGACCATAAATCTAGATCTTTTCGTAATAGATAATGCAATGTTGATAAGAAAATTTAGCCTTTAAAAATTAAGGTAAAATTAACAACACTGCCCACAACAGATCAACCACGCATTGAATGTAATGTTAGAAAATAAAACGAACATTCTTTAATTACCTGACAACGACAACGAATTCTCACGAGCTGAATGGTTTATTAATGAATAAAGATGGATTTCCAATCCACACATTTATAAATAGAATTAAAAAAGGTAATACACTTAAGTTTATAAATAACAATCCAGTACAGAGGTAAGCAAAGATCATCAAACTCTATTGTTTATCATGCATCTGCATAGATTTGCATAGCGGATGGACTTTCACCTTCAAAGTGTCGAGTAAGATTGAAGTGGCTTCGTCGTAAGACTCAAGATATTTCCTAATAAGACTAAGACATCCTCAACATGCAATTCTCATGAAATGAAATATGATCCCTGACGGGAAGGCGTAGGTTTTTAGAACAAATAGAAAGCGAGGCGCTAAATATATTTCATTAAATTATTCTTTAAGGTCATCTTTTTGATTCGTGAATAATAAAGAACGGAGGCAATAATCAATCTTATTCAAACAATCTACTGAAGTATAATCGATAAGAACATGCAACAAATAATGACGATAATGGCGACAACATTTGATGGAAGTTATCATACATGCTTAAAAGAATAACAATGGTAAATGTACTCTGGTAGTAAATTCATATAATTTATTAGATGATGTCAATAAATGCTATTTAATTTGTAATATATTATCGGGCATCCATGACTACAATTGCAGTATATGATTGACTAGAGACCGAATATTTTGCAGAGTAGTGTATTCCTATTTTCCTAAGAATTTAATAATAATAATAAGATGCAGTAGTGTTCTATCCAATGTATAACATCGATTTGCGCAGCCCTCATACTTTGTTATCAGATGCATATGAACAACGCCGCCTCGCCGCCTCACAGGATGATCGTACTCTGAATTTGTGTCTGCATGTATTACTGTCTCAGCATGATTACCAAGTTTTCTGAGTAACGAGAAGAAATATGCCCCATAAATTTTTTTTTTTCTCCTGGGTCCAATATTTATTACCATAAAAATACTAATATCATGTAAGATTTTTTCTTATTATCCAGACTGGTTTTTTAAGACCGGTCTTTGGTAGCCAAAAAAAAAAATAATAATATATTGGGTTATATTACAAAAACTGTATGTACATTTAGCTTATAAATTCCTTATTTCAAAACATATAAATATATTACATAATATATATATATATATATATATATAATATATATAATATATATAATATATATATATATATATATTTATAATATATATAATATATATATATATATAGTGTATATATATATATAAAGTTCTTAAAATTGGAAGTTTGGATTGGTCCCAAGTCACAATTGCCGACTTTCGAATTCATCAATTAATTTCCAATTTTGACTTATTGTTACGTATATCCAAATTTCAGGGTCCAAATGTTGGGAACCGTACATTAAATATAAAATTTGAACCAATAGCATTGCTTGCCAACATTTGGCGTTTTTTTATAGTTCATAGAATCAATTAGAGCTCGCAGGTCTGTTTGCATTTGTCTTATTTATTTATTTTTTTTCTCACACCATAGATAAATAACAAAGAACTATAAATTTTGCTATTCCGGGAATAGTAGCGCATTATATATCCTAGCGACCGAAAAAATAGCATACAATTGTTAGCCTTTGGTGAAAGGAGACTTAATGCATCATTATGAAAAAAAATAAATGCCAATTAGATGAGAAATAGGATTTTATTCATGCTGGAGTAAGCTTATATGATTTGTCACAAAAATGTCAAGAATAACAAACAAACCTGTGCGACAGCGGGATGGGTAAATAAATAACATGCAGGATTATTAAGAATGTTTATAATATGAAAGACACAAGACGAATAAATTATAAAAAGACACTTATTAATAAGTCCCATTATACTTTAAGAGTTACGCCCACAATCATAACAAATAAGCATGTCCTAGTTTGATCCTGTATCCTTCCATAACCAATTAACTGCCAAGGTGTTCTTGATAGTCGGCACAACAATTTCGGGAAAAATCGAACTTTAAATTAGTTATGTTCGTGTATTTAGTGGTTTGACATTATGCAGGGTTCATCCGCCAGCTTATGTAAACATCGCCGATGACGAAATTTAAACCTCGTGACTGTCTGGTTGATTAATGCTCTTTCTGCATGTTGTTTGTCTGTGCGCGTAAGTCAAGGAACTTCTGTTTGGGGGTAACGGCTAGGTAAGGGGATAATTAAAACATCGAATATAATGTATACATGTATATACCTATATTATTATTTTTTTATTTTTACAATCAACTTTGCTGTGAAAAACAAGCGATGATTGACTGTTAAACTATTTAAAGAGGTCAGAATTCCTTTCATGGTTAGTTGCTCGATTTGACGATTTTGAAAATAGACGCCGTTTATAGAGGAGAAAAACGGGCCGTCAAATAAAATATTACAAAACATATAGAATTAAGGTGTTGTTGGGTAAAATCCATAAATCCTTACATAAGATATCCCCTAAGTGTCAAATTTATACTATATAGCTTTTTTTTTTGCTTTTTTTTTTTTTTAAAAAAAAAAAATTTACTTATACGCTGCTTAAAGGTCCCATCGTCATTAATTAATTTGGGTGACCGCATGACACCTAGAATTCAGAACACATTTTGCTCTCAGGACAACTGGTCTCCGGAAAGTCCAGAGAGATATGTCACAAGGTTGCCTTTGAAGACGACGGCCGACGTAAACATCAGCGAAATAGAAATATTTATTTTCTGTAATGATGATTTACGTCTTACAAAATATCTTGTTACCTTATTACGAAAAAAAGGTGCCCGAAATGTTCGATTATGTTACCCCGCACACCAAACACAAGTATGATTGATTGATTAATTAATTTATTTATTTATTTAATTTATGTATGCTCACGTATTAATTTTAGTTCTTTTCTAAGTATGCAAATATTATTGATGCGATCAGAATCCCAGGTTGTTGGGAGACACGGGCACAATTCGAATGGAGTGTTTCTAGTATGTTCTTTCATTATTTAGCAACAATCAATGATCATATATAAAAAGTTTTTAACACATTTTCTTCTATCATTTTTTTTTTTGATTTTTTTTTTTTCACAGGTGCGGATGTAGTTATCAGTATGTTGTATAATAATTTTGAAAAGCAAGAGATGCTTCTCAATGCGTGCGTTAATCAAAATGTTTCCTTATACATTACTTGGGACTCGGGGATGGAACTGTAGGTTATACGGCATCTTGCGTACGTCTTGTGTATTTGCAGTGTCATAGATCACGATTAATAAATGTATGTTTTGTAGCGAGCCCTTTGTCTCGGATAAACGATGTCCGAGAACTCGATTGCACAAACGTTTGATCGACCACCAAGCAAAGATAGACAAGCATCATGGATCAATGCGATGGATATTATTTCAAGTGGGCATCTTTGACGAAGAAGTGCTTAAGCACGACATTTCAACCATCACAACGGCGTTCAACAGTCCAAAGCAATTTATTTTTCTGAACGTTACGGTCAAAGAAGATTTGGCACAACTGGTTGCCGAATCGATCGCGTCAGACAAGGTCCTACCCAATAGAAATTATGTGGTTGGCGATTTCGTTGCTCACACTTTTCTTGGTCATGTCTATCAAGTTGCAAATAACGGTAATTCTCTACCTTTTTTATCTTCAGAAACTTATTGTTTTTTCCTCACCATCTTTTTGACTGTTCAGGAATGCAATTGGATAATAGCATGCCCGCGGACATCTCAGAATTTGAGACAACAAACCAATTACGTTTATCCGGAATAGTTTCTGCTCGACCCTTGCCCAGAATACTTTATCCTGGGTGTAGTATTTTCTTTCATAAGTTGGGCATCGAGATTTCTTTTCAGCACGATGCCACGATCTATCGACTACTGAAACATCATAAGCGCACGCCGCTTAAAGATTGGATCCGTAACAGGATCTTCACTGATCGCATTAACTCCCGCTTTGCATATGATTATTCAAGAAATTAAGAAAATCAGGATTATGATAGGCACGTTACAATACATATGTTGAAAAGAAAGCTGTACAAAGTATACACTTTAAGTTATATTATATTAGATATAAGGATTAATACAATAACGATAACAACTAAGCAATATATTAGGATATAAGGTTAAGATATGTATGTATATTATATGTTTAAGATATGTATGTATGTTATAATGTTAAGATATGTATGTATATTATGTTATATGTTAAGATATGTATGTATGTTATAATGTATGTATGTATATTATGTAAATGATCCCATATGAATAAACACGGAAATGATTTGCTGCACATCAAAAATTATTTGTATACCGATACATACTGATACTTCATATTATCGCCATTGCTTGCAGCAACAAATTAAACCATTTATATGTTCAAAATTGCTCACCCAATATTATTTCGATACCTTTGGCATAACGGAGACCATTAAAAATTAAAAGGGACCATATACATATATTAATAAAAATTAATTAGGTCATACAAAATTAATTTTCTTTGTATGGCCTTACTAGCATTAGGATTTGAAGATTTGACAATAAAAACGACCAATCAAACTTGTGAATTGCTAACAGATAAGATACCCGATTTGTCACATCTAAAGTTTTATCATATGATTTCAAACGTTACACAAATCTACAAAGTTACAATTTTAAAATTTCTAAAACTTCGGTTGAATACATAGTGTTCCTTTAGACAAAAATATTCATGAAGCTTTTACGAATCTAATGGTATTGGGATCATACAAAATAAACCGTCTCATAAAATACTACACCTTTGAAAGTGGGTAATTATTTTACTTACTTTCGACACATTCTCTCTGAGTTCCCAAATTTTTTATATAAAGTGGTTTACTAGGTGCGTCGTAAGGAGAACTTTCGGCAAAATGCATCTTCGAAAGGCGGGCACATTATGAAAATGATGCAGAAAATCAATAAATCTATTTTATAGTAAGTAGATCACTATTAATCTAATGTTTTTTATTTAAGGGAATTTACACATAAAGGCCCAAAAATGAAAATAATTACGGATGAGGACCCCAAATGAAAATTCTTACATATAGCGGCTCAAAATCGAATTTTATTACGAATAAGGGCCTGTACGATCTCCGAGCTATACTAGACGACTAAGCTACAAAACTTACATAGCGTTGCCCAGAAAAAAAGGTAGCCTGATTAAAATAATTATACAATATCATTAAAATAGTTTTAAGCTGCAATTAATTCTTTTACACGAAAAAACTAAAAGTACTATTCACAAATCTGCTAACAAACTTATGATTTTATGAATTTTAATGCATTTATTAAAAAGGATTTTCTTTATACATAATTAAAAATAGAGTGTACTATTTTAAAACTATATATAAACTTAATGGTAATTCTTTTTATATTTAAATTTATAAAAAACTATATTAAGTAAACTAATTTGTATTATTAAGTAAATATTGTAGAGTAGGTTTTTCTTATTCTAATAATAGTAAAATTATTAAAATTGAGTAAAAACTCATTAAGATATCAATTTTTAAACATTAGAATATAAAATTATATAATAAAATTAACATATATGTTTATATAAATTAACCAATCAAATTTTTTAATTTTGTATTACTTAAGAAAATTTTAACCAAACTAAGAAAACTTTATCATATATACAAGTATATTTTTTAAAAATTTTACTATAATAGATAAATAATTTTATTTATAATATTATAAAATTTTTTCTTAATTAATTAAAAAATAAAAAAGAATTATTAATAACATATATCAATTTTAAATAAAAATTTTAAAGAGACATACAAAACTATATAAAAATGATCTATATACATTTTATTCTTAAATAATATGAATAAAAAATATAATATGTTATAATTGTTTTGAATATTAAAGTTTTTTGTATTTACTAGATAAATTAGTATTAATAAACAAGATGCAAAATATAAAATATTTATAAACTTAAATAGTTTATTTAAATAATCAATTAAATTCAATCTTCTACAAAAAACTCTTTCTCGTAGATCATCAAAACAAACAAAATTAACAAAAACTTGGAAATAGTACTATAAGTTCCTTATA
>CAJVQA010011542.1:0-10651 GCA_910591915.1 Cetraspora pellucida
ATATATAATATCTGTTAGATATGTTAGATATGTTAGATCTAATAGATCTGTTAAAAATGTTAGATTTGTTAGATTTCTGGGACAGTAATGTGAACTAATCAGAATCAAGTCACATGTACTAGAATTAGTACTTTCATCAAAATCATCCCAATCTCATGATTATGTAATCAGAATCATATAATTTTGTGCTCGTTAGAATCATCTCGGTGAACTGAATCCAATGGTGATTATTTCATCTAAATTGGTTTGGTACATCAAAAGTTATGATCAAAAATGTGTAAAACTCTTAATGTTAATACTATATAAATCTGTTAAAATTAGATAACAAGAAGTCTATTTGAAAAGATCTGAATAGAAAAATAGCTAGATTTTTGACAGTCCTACTATAAAGGCTAGTTTAAAAAAACAGATACCAAGATTGTAGTACCTAGTTATAGTAGCTAGACAGACAAGAACCTTTGAGTTAGAAGTCTCAGAAGTACTACTAATCAGGTTTTTAGAACAAATCAAAAAAAAAGATATTGAGTTAACCTAATTTACTGATAAACTGATCATAGTCTTATATAGACTATCTGAATTAAAAATCTGATAAAAAGTCAAATTAAAAGGCAGAGATATACTAAAGTATTATAGTTATGTTATGAAGTAGATGTTGAGATCTGTGTAAACTCTACAAGACTACAGTAGTTAAATGATATAACTCTGGCTACAAGTATTAGTTCTGCTATAATAATACTAAGTTAGTTGTAAAAATAGATACAAAAGGCTTTAGAAGGTTTATCTTAAGAATAAATTAGTTTTAAGGTTAAGATAATAATCTAGGCATCTGAATATGACTTAGTAAGTTAATACAGATTACAGGTTCAGAAGGTTTAAAGTAAAACATTCAAGTAAGAGTATTAGATATAACAATTAGTAGAAAATCTTTAGCCAAATTCTTTAAATAGGTAATATAAAAAAGTTATACATATAGTCAATTGTATTCTTTTTTGTAGTAGTTCATAAAATTATATTACTAAAAAAGTTATTAATAAAAGTCAAAAGATCAAAAAGGTCATCTTAAAAAAAAAAGAATGTTAATTAACTAATATTATATAAAACTTTAGTACAAACCTATAATAAAACTATTAGAAATATAATATTAAGGAACTAGAATATAAAAACCTACTTAGAAATTTTAAGTAAAAAGGTAGCATAAACTTTTAATAGCATTATCAGACTAATAAAAACTTTAAAAAAAACTAAATAAACTAAATATTAATATGTATAAAGAAGCATATACTAATCAAATTATTAGAATTTATCAAAAAAAAATTCTTAATTAGATAGCATACTAAATCATTTGAATTAGTAGTTTAAAAAATCAGGTTCAAAGTAAAAAAAGTTAGTACAAAGTAAAAAAATATTATTAAAAAGATAGATAATAGAATCTTAGTAAACTTTACAAAAGTATAGTAGTTTAATAATTAACTTTAATTGCAAGTTTTAGTTTAAACCCAAGCAATACCAGGTCAGCTATAAGTATAGGTTCTAATGGATTTAATACAAAGTTAAATATAATTTAGTGACTATAATATATCTTTATTAGTTTATTAAAGTTATTAGTAAATAGAGGTAAATATAAGATTTAGAGTAACTAAAAAAACAAAAACCCACTTGGAAATTCTGAGTAAAAAGGTAATACAAACTTTTAATAATGCTGTTGAACTAATAAAAGTTTATAAAACACCTTTATAAAAATTGTTAAATAAACTAGATGACAAGATATATAAAAAAGCATATAACCAACTAGGTCATCAGAATCATTAAAGAAAAAAGATACATAAGTATATCATATTAGGCCATCTGAATTAAGTTTGAAAAGTTTATTAGTTCTGAGTTGCAGCTAGTTAAAGATAATGAAAAAGATATCAAAAAGACAGATAGTAGCAAAGAACATGAACAAACTGCATGTATAAATTTTTATATCTGTAAAACTCCTTTGATGGCCTTATTGGGCTTACTATTATATATAAAAAATGCTATATTTTTTGCTATTCTACTTGGCTTTAGAACCAGATTAGAAGATCTATATGATAGTGTAAATTTTTATATACCAAGAATGTTGTCTAATACCTTCTATCTATTAAGTTTACTAATTTATTTTCTTGCCTATCTGAACTCTTGTTAACTTTAAATTTGCTAATTTGTTTTCTTATTTATTTAAAACTTTGTTAACCTTAAGTTCACTAATTTGTTTTCTTACTTACCCAAAGCTTTGTTATCCTTAAATTGTTATAAATAGACTAGGTATGTGAAAAAATTTTTGCATATAATATAATCAAATTGTCTTTTAATAGTATACTATATAAATAGCTGAAGAAGAGGCAAAAGCATAGGCCCTTAGAATGATGCAGATGTCCTTGTCAAAAAAATATAACAGAAATATAAGTGTAGTTTTTTAAAATGAAGTGAATATTTTTGTTATATTATTTTGACCTATATTGCTATTCTATTTTAGTATGCTATTAAAGAAGGTAAATAGATTCACCTTTGAATGACTTTTTTGTTATCCTATTTTATGTTTTCTTACCTATCTGATGCATTGTTAACTTTAAATTGCTATAGATGAACTAAGATATGAAAAAAAGACAGATTGAGTATGCACAGTATAATCAGTTATTAGACCTTGTAATTTTATTACTCAAAGCTCTAACTTTGAGCAATTATTGCAAAAAGTCAGTTTCCAAAGTCTATTAATATATTGGGTTATATAGCAATACTAGTATATTTTCTGCAAAGGTTGAGTTTAGAGCTAGTCAGCTTGCTACAAATTTTGCAAAGAAGACACTTGACCTTGCTCTTCTGCTTCTTTAGCTCTGTTCACTAACAGCTACAGAAGCAATTCATTAATTTTTATTTAAATAAAAGCATTAGTATTAGCATCAGCATTAGCTCTATCCTAAAGCCTATTAATATATTAGGTTATATAATATCCACTAGTATAATCTTTACAAAGACTAGGTTCAGTGCTAGTTGACTTACTGCAAACCTTACAAAGAATGTGAGGTTTAGCTTTTTAATGTTTAAAGCAATCTTCTGGTATTTTTTTTCACAAGCTCAAAAAAAGAAATATAGTAATTAATTTAGGGTTTAGCTGGTTGTTATGCAAAATTAAGTAAAGACAAATATGATTACTTATTTAAAAGCTAAGATAATTAATTATTTTTATTTAAACAAAATATTTTGTACTATTAATACAAACAACTGAATTGCTTCACTTATTATCAAAAATAATACTTCAATGCCCCTGATATAAAAAGAATAATTTTAAAAAGTTAACAAATTACTTAATAAAAAGTTTAAGTATAAACAAATTCAAATACTTGAC
This sequence comes from Cetraspora pellucida, assembly GCA_910591915.1. Classification (NCBI taxonomy): domain Eukaryota; kingdom Fungi; phylum Glomeromycota; class Glomeromycetes; order Diversisporales; family Gigasporaceae; genus Cetraspora; species Cetraspora pellucida. Next base: position 3,371 of record CAJVQA010011542.1, read on the forward strand.
CCAGTTTAGCTATCTAGTCCTAATATATCCAAATTTCAATAATTAGTACCTAGCCTTCTATCTATAAATGATTTGGCCAACTGGCAAGTGAATTCTGAGATTAAAACAACCCAAGTATTATTAGTAAAAAGGTTTTAAAGACAGATGCAAAATGATTTGATTTAATGGAGAAGTCTTCTAGCAGATTGCAAAAGAAATCTCAAGTTTTTTAACTAAAAAAAGATTTAAAGAATTTAGATAAAAAAGTGCCTTGGCTGGTTTTATTTTCAAATAATAAAGAGTACTGTAAGTATAGCAAAAAGGAATTCAGATAGCAAAAGATATGTTTAAAGTAGATGGTGCTAAATATACATTTTCAACCTGATTTGCAATAATTAAGGAAGATAAAATATATGAAATCAGAATAACTAAAGAACATGCCAAGAAAATTTTAAATACAATAGATAATGATAAGTTTCTTATAAGGATTAAGTTTATTTGACTAAATTATAATAATTTCAAAATTGTTAACAAATATAAGCCTATATATAAATTAAAAAAGTTTGATAATAAATTTGTTTTAGAAGGCTAAAGTTATTCTTATAAAAAAAACAAAATTAGGCTTCTAAGTTAAAATCAATAATAAATTTTTAGTTAAAGTAATTCAAATTAAAACCTCTAATTTTGAAATACTTAAAAATAATGCAGTTGTCTATAAATTATATTAAATCTGGAAGCCAGATAATAAACAATTAATGCTCATGAAAGATGATATACTTAATTCTATGGCTTAGTAAATAATAAAACATTTTAAAAAAGCAAAAAAAGAATATGGTTTGACTAGTAACATAGGCAAAAAATTGACACATGAAAAAAAAGAATGTGTCAGCCTGGTGCTTAGATAAAGGATATAGCAGAATTAGAAAAAATACTTAAAAGGCCAATCAAATTGTTTGATATTACTCACAAAACTATTTTTAATAATAAAAAATATCAAACAGATAGGTATAAAAAGATTGGGATAGTAGTTTATAATAGTTATGCATTTTTTAGAAACTATCATTTTCCAAAAAATCAAATGATAGAATATTATAATGATAATGCATAGAATGCTATCAATAAAGCTCTTCAAGGTCCATAAGCAATATGGCTTATTGGACTTAGACTTAAAGAAGATGAAACATTAGAAGAAATCCAATCAGTATTGCAATTTGTTCTAGAAGATAGGCATATATTTAGAATATAGATAAAGCATACAGATATTGTAAAAGTATGTAAAGAATTATTTAAAGATGCAGTAGACTAACAACTTCAAAAAGGAATAATTAGTGAAAAAAAAAAGCAGGAATTTCTAAAATCACTAAAAATAGTTAAGTTAGCAGAGCAGGTATTTGGGGCAAACCATGCTAAAAGTAAACTTGCTAATGAAATTAATAATTTGCATCTGACTCCAGCTAGTGTATATAAAAATATAAAGCAATCTTGTGTTGAGCATGAGCATAAAGAATGCTAGAATGCACCTAACTATCAAGTCAGAGAAGTTGTATATATAGATATAAAGAAATGTTATTTAGCAAGTATGCATGATTAAGAAGAGTGTTTACTATAGTTTAAATAGTTTGAATATCCAACACATTATCTTGTTTAAGTAGCAGTAAATAGAAAATTGCTACAAGATAATATAACCAGATTTGCATAAATAAGATTTTTTAAATTTGTTTCTAATATTCATCTAGCAATTCTTGTTTGATATAAAAAACACTTTGCTTATTAAAGTAAAGAAAGATGTAAGAAGATAAAAGACTGAACATCTATTATACTTTTACAATATCTTTTTGAAGTAAGTATTTTAAAAAGTGTAACTATAGAAGAAGCTATTATTTTTTTTATCAAGCAAACAAATGTATGGTTGCCTAAAAATTAGGATATTAGTTGTGCTTTCATAGGAAAGTTTATGCAAAAAAATAAGGTTAAAAAAAAATGCTTTACTTATCAGGTTATAATAAATAAAGAAGAACTTGATTTTTTAATTCAGAATTGTATTAAAGAGGAAATGTATGCTAGTAGTAATAAATATCTGCTTGGATATATACTTACATATTATGAGAGTCATTAGCCTCAATATACACATTTATAAGCTTCAATACTGACATATGTCCATATAAATCTGCTTGAAATGCTCTAAAGATTTAGTTCTAATAAAGTAGTAAGAATTGTTATCAATTCTATATATATATGAAAAGAGGCTTTGTATAAGATTGAAAATATATTTGCTTTTTTTAAGCAAGCTAATTAGTTATATAACAATCTGCTAAAAATAATTCTAAGAATACTAATAAATTTCTATATTCACACTGCTCTTTTATTCCTTATGCAATATATGAAAAAAAACATTTTCTAAGCTTATATTCTATACAAGTAGTTAAAGAATTCCAGAAAATTAAAATGCCTTTAGCACAAGGAACATATATGCTATATAAGCATAAGCCATTTATATATACTGATTGCTTTTCAGATTGGTACTATTGCCAAGATTTTTGAAAGAAATCTAGCAGTCCTGTTTTAAATATAAATAAGATACTAGAAACAGATGAAAAGATTTCTTCAGAACTGATTCAAAAAATTCAACCTAGCCAATAGCATGATAAGGATAAGAAAATTTATAAACTAGATCCTAATGTTGTATATTGGCTATAAGGCAGACATTAAAAGTCAGTAAAAAATATTCCTAATAGTAATTCTTTATCAATTCATGATCTTATTATAAAATCTTGAGTTTTATATCTCAATAGAAGAGGTGGTTCTGGCAAAACAACACATGCAATTCAAATCTTTAAAAATATAAACATGATTGTTTTTATCTATACAAATGTGCTAGCTAAAGATTTTCAAAATAACTATAAAGTAAAAGCCCAAACTTGGCATAGCTTTTTTAGATAGAATGGTGTGAGAAAATAGACACCTGAATATATAGAAAAAAAGAAATTTTCACAAGTTGTCATCTGAGATAAAGTATGCACAGTGCCTAGACATATTCTTAAAATGTTTATTAACTACTTACTAGAGCAAAAATAACAGGTAATTAGTTGCAGAGATGATGTTTAGCCTCTACTATTCTTTAAAAAAATGCCTTATAACTGGTTAAAAGAGCAAGCTGATTACTATAAAGAAGTCTTAACTGACTATTAGGTCAAATGTTCTTGATTACAAGAGCTTAAGAAAAAAATATAATATCAAATAACAGAATGCAGTTAAACTTATTTTGTGAAGCATTTCTGAATACAGAAAAATAAGAATAACTTGAAGCTAAATGAAAGCTATCAGATTATATCTAATTAGTATATATACTTTTTCAAAGAATTGCTTCTCAAAAATGCTTAAAAATTCATTAAGTAAAATATTCCAAAATTTCAATCTTATTAATTTATAGACTAAAAAATAGATGCAAACAAAATTGTCTTGTTCAAATTTTTAGCTTATTTGAAAAGAAAAAGTTAGTAAAAAATAATATAGTATATTTGCTTTTAAATATACTTTTTGACAAGTTCTTAAAAAATATATTAGTAGATAAAAAAGTTATAGATTGGGAACTCAGATATGCAATGACTATTCATACTAGTCAAGAAATGACTCTTAAGTTACTACAATGTGTTTGGGTCATTGATGAAAACCTAGTCTAAAATTATCTAATATATTTGGCAGTTAGTTGTATAAAATATTTAAGCCAATTTATTTAGGTTAAAGCACCTCTATTACCTTCTAAAATTGGCCAAAAGATTGAAAAGACAAAAAAAAAAAAGTCTAAAACATGAATTGAGGCTGTCTATTTAGAAAAAACTTATCAGATATATGGGCCAAGATAAAAAAAAAAGACTGTAAATTTGATCTAACAGTTGACTATATCTTTATATTAAAACATATTCAAGAAGACAAATATGCATTATGTCTTATTAAAATGAATTTCGAATAGAATTAGTTAGAAGATATATCTCAGTAGACAGTAAATTAAATTCACAATAGTTTAAGGCATATTAAAGAAAACATACATCTCACTTATTTTCTTTACAACTGAAATCATAAAGTCTAGATCATAGCAGTGATCCAAATGTTTATATAGCTATTATATATTATTTTTTCTTTAAAATAAAAAATATTTGCAAAATATTTTTCAAACTTGAAAAGTTAAAATATAAAATTAAGATGCTATATAAAATTCTAAAAGAATAAAAGTCTTAGTTAAAAGGTGTAGCAACCTAGTGAAGTGGATAGGTTGTCAACCTTCAAGTGGCAGGTCTAATTCTCATAAATGACAAAATTTGGAAATTATATCTGTGTTATGATAACTGTCTTTTGCCGATTGGTTGGGTTTTGGGCATCTGTAATCTTAGGTTCACCAAGTCAGATTCCATCTGACATTGAAAGCTTGGAGCATCTATGTAAAGTGTAATGTTACATAGTACATATATATAGAGAAATGTAAAAAACTGGTATCATATAAGGCTTTGGTACAAACTTATGATAAGACTACTAGGTATAGAAGGCTAAGAAACTGAAGAGATAGAAACTTACTTGAAAATCCTGAGTAAAGAGGTAGCACAAACTTTTGATGATACCATTGGACTGATAGAAGTTCATGAAACACCTTCATAGGAACTGATTAGATAAATCAGATGACAAAGATGTGTAGAGGAGCATATAACCAACCAGGCCATCAGAATCATCAAAGGAAAAAAATATATAAGTATACTATACCAGGCCATCTGGATTGAAAGTCTGGGAAGTCAGTTAGTTCTGAGTTGTGACTAGTAGAAGATGATGAAGAAGAAGTCGAAAAAATGAGTACTAGAGTTTAAGTAAACTTTACAAGGGTAATAGTGGTTTAAGAGGTAACTCTGACTGCAAGTGTTGATCTCAGCCATAGCATCAAACTAGGTTAGCAGTAAAAGAGAATATGGCTCACTTTGATAGATTTACCTTAAGGATAAAAATAGTCTAAGGATTATAGTTCTATAGTCGAATGTGAATAGATCCAGGTCTGTAATCTGGTGAAATTAGTATTAAGATTAGATCAGAGGGTTTAAATGAAACATCTAAGCAGAGGTGTTAGATACAGCAACTAGTGGAGAACCTTCAGATGGACTCCTTAAATAAGTAATATAGAAAAGTTATATGTGTAGCCAGTTGTATACTCGTCTAATAGTTTATTATAGATATGTTTATATAAAATATGTACCTGCTATAAGTATTAATAAAAAGCTCAAATCAAAGAGGTTACCTTAATACCAAAAAAAAAAAAGTCTTAGTTAATAAAATCCATGCATTAAACATGTCTAATATTTAAGATATTTTTGAGAAATAGGAAAAAAATAGTTATATCTAATATATGTTATCTGAATATAACTTAAACTATATTAGTAATTTAAAAATACCAAAAACTTAACTACGATTTGCAAAGTATTATCTATCTAAATATATATATAGATGTTTATTTATACCAGAACATAAAATAAAAGATAAGAATTATTAAAGAAACTTAGTATTTTATATTAAAAATAATTTAACTAGAAATTAATTCATAGTCAACAATTCTGAATTTAAAGAATTTAAAACCTAAGTAACATATTTTCTAACTTTGTATATAAAAAATCAACTAGTGATTATTATTCAACAAGCATATCATTTATAGAAAAAATAAATAAAATTTAACTAAAATAATTTAGTATGCAGTGAGAAAATAGCTTTATTAACTAAATAGCACATTAATAAAATATACTCAAAATCAGTATTATCAAAATGCTAATAAACTTGAAAATTGCTAATAGATCAAGTAGCTCTAGAAAAGTAATATGTATAAAAAAAAATCAAATAAATAGTTAATCTGTTAACTTTTTTTTCCAAAAAGTTCTAGTATAATATATATTATAAATCTTTAAATTAGTATTATTTAAGTCAAACTAATATTTCTAGTATTAGAATAAGATAAGAATAGAAGTTCACACCTTTAATTTGTGAATTATTCATAATAGTCAGTAAAGATCAATCAATTCTGGCTCATACTAAATAATTTGTAAATAAATAGATTACCAAATCAAAAATTAGTATGTATTTAAAATTAATTTTTTTAGTTATAAGAAATACAGTATTTTTTTTTTTTTAATATTAAGGTAACCTTTTTGATCTTTTGACTTTTATTAATCACTTATTGGTATTGTGGTTTAATAAATCACTACAGAAGAGCATACAATTGGCTACATGTGTAACTTTTCTATATTACCTATTTAAGAAGTCTGCCCGAAGGATTTCTATCAATTGCTATACCTAATACCCTTGCTTGGATGATTCACTTTAAACTCCCTAAACCTGTAACCTGTATTAACATTACTGATCATCTCAGATGCCCAGATCATCATCCTTAACTTTAGAACTAATTTATCCTCAAGGTAAACCTCTTAAAGCCTTCTGTATTCATTTTTACAGCTGATCTAGGTATCACTATGGCAGAACCAATACTTGCGATCAGGACGAACCATTAAATCACTATACCCTTGTAGAGTTTACTTAGACCCCAGCATCTACTTCACAGCATAACTCCAGTACTTTAGTATACCTCTGTCTTTTGTCCAGCCTTTTTACCAAACTCTTAATCCAAATAGCCTGTGTAAAACTATAACCAGTCCATCAGTATATTAGATTGGCCTAATATTCTTTTCCTCTGGTTCGTTTTGGCAGCCTAGTTGATGGTATCTCTGAGACTTTTAACCTAGAGGTTCTTGTCCATCTGGCTACTATGATTAGGTACTATGACCTTGGTATCTGTTTCCTCAGGCTAGCCTTTACAGTAGGGCTGTTAAAGATCCAGCTACCTCTCTACTCGGGTCTTCTCAAATAAACTTTTTGTTACCCAATTTCAATGGATTTACATAGTTACAAGAACTTATCTAATATTTGCACTGTCTGATTTGTCAGTTTGCATTTCTTTGTGTAATGCTATACTTACACAGATGCCCTATAACCTGCCAGTCATGCTGGTGCAACTGCCATTACAGGTATCCTAACCCAATCATTAGTAACAGTTGCTATAATACAAATATTACATAAGTAATTATTCAAATTTTCACTATCAATAGGATTTAAACACCCAACCTACCACTTGGACGGTTGACAACCTGACCACTTTACTAGGTTGCCACACTCCTATAAGAAATACATTATTTTTTTTTTTTTTTTTTTTTTTTTTTTAATTTAAAGGGAGGTTATGTCTCAGGTTTGTTTTTTCGTACAAATTGTTATAGTGTGTTGAGT
>CAJVQA010011543.1:0-10651 GCA_910591915.1 Cetraspora pellucida
ATAGGTGATTATCCAAATTTTTGCCATCGATGGGATTTGAACACCCAACCTACCACTTGGAGGGTTGACAACCTGACTACTTCACTAGGTCACCACACTCCGTATACTTATATTTATACTTGTGTCATTAAATATAAAGTATAATAACAATTTTCAGAGATACAATATATATATACTATTATTGCTGAGATTTATTAATGTTAATAGTATCACTAACTTAATTATACATAATAGTTAGACATATAGTAAATTTTATCTAAAGTGTTATTATTGATGCATATTTATTGCAATCAGAGAACTTAAAATAATAATATATTACATTTAATTTAGATAGATCAAAAATGATGTTTTAGATGACCAGAATTTACTATATATTGTTTTAAAAAGATTTGTATAAAGTTGATAGTATTATGTAATATATATAAAAATTTATTTGAACTATATGATAAAGCATTATACTTATATATTAAACTGTATATATATTTAAGTTATATTTAGTTATATTTTTAATATATATTATTTTCTATTGCTATTAACCATTTCTATATTATAATTATTTACTGCTTATTTATAATTAATTAGTTGTGCTGTTTACTTATAGCATACAATTTATAAAGATTATTGATTTATTAATTAAATTAAAAAATTTAAGTTCAATATAATAAAGATAATATATAATATATCAATGATCAATTTTGTAATTAAGTTTAATTATCAACAAATTATTCAAAAATACATATCAACTCTTTCTGCTAATCCTTTGTTCCAAAAACAAACAAGACAAAAATAGTAGCAGTGAGCAAAAACTAACTTAGAAAACCTTTTCTGATGACTTAAAGAAAAAGAAAGTAGACCAAAAATAATATTAAGTTTGATAGAAGCTTTTTTTTTTTTAAACCAAGTACAAAGTACAAAAAAACAATTTAGTTTCTTTTCTCAAAATTTTTTCTAAAAAATTGGAGAATTGGCAGCATCCCAGATAGCAGATCAAATTAGGTAGTACAAAAACATATAAACAACAAAGTAAACAAACAATAAATCATGTTCTCTTTTTGGTTAGATAAATAGATTACAAAAAAACAACAATCATATAATTAATCAACAACAGAAAAACATGTGGCTTTTTTTTAGAAAAATCTAGAAAAATACTATTAGTAGATATTAGTTAATTATCACTTAAGTGCAGATTAGAAGATAAGTGAGTTATACAAGCAGGGGCTGCTTAAGTTTATTTGAGAAGCAGGCGAAAAAAATCTTAGTTACTTAGATAGCAATACTGTATGTTAACTAAAGTACTGAAAGATACAACACTATATAGTTCAAACAACATAAAACAAATAGCATACAGTATAGCAATTGGTAATCCAAATAAATTACAAAACAGAATCTGTTAATTTATAGTCAAGTTATTAAAGTATTAAGACAAATTGAAACTAGAAGCCTTGAAAAAACATTAATTAAAAAATGGGCAATGAAAGCAAAAATAACACAACACATTTCAGGAGCAATTAACTACATAGCTAATATAAGTATTTCAGCAATATTTAAAAAAAAAAACAAAATAGAAGTAGAAAAAGAAGATGTAAACATTGGCATCCAACCAACTGGTTCAAAAAATCAAAAACAAGAAGAATCTACAGTTGAAACAACAGAAGAAAACAGTCAAAATATTATCAACAATATGAAAGATTTTACTATTTCTATAGAAGCTAGCATATCAAACCAAAACTATTAATCAACAAATCTAGAAAAATCAACTGTCAAGATTAGTAAAGATGAAAACAAAAATAGAAATAATAGAATAGTTTTAAAGGCAGAATGCATAAAGCTGAGTCAAGATATCTTTGATCTTATTAATAGAAAAAAAATACTAAAGACCAAGAAACAAACTCAAAAGAACTAATCAACTTAGCATTATTAGAAGATAGTCTTAGGTCATCACAGAATAGATTATATAACAAAGAAGACTTATTTAAAGCAAAAATTTCAATATACAAAATTTCAGGTGAAACAAAAAAGTACAGAATTAATTTTATGAAATAGGTACTTGAAAATAACAAATATATCAAAGGGATAGAAGAAAGTTTTCAAAATAAAAATAATTGGATTATAGTAGACTTTGATTATGAATATAGCAAAAGAACAACAAATGAAAAAGTGTTAAAAAAAGAAGGTGATTGGTGTAAACTTATCCCTATAGAGGCAAAAAAACAAAGAAGTAGTCTTAGTTATAATACAAATAGAAGAAGGCAAATATAAATTTCAAAATCAGTACAGCTAAACAAACAGCACTAAATTTACAAAAGACTAAATTCAGATAGCACCTTACAAAGCAAACAAGTCATATCAATTTATACCAAAAGAGAAAAGAGAAGATAAAGAACCCAAATTATTTAACTATATAGGATTTACTAGCAAACATTAGTTATGAGGAAATCAAATTTATATGTAAAAGTATTAGAAATACAAAAGTTGTAAGAATTAAAAGATCTCAGTTTAAAGCACTAGCAATAATTGAAACAATGATCAGAAACTATACAGAAATGCCTTAATCATTTCCATTGAATAACAACAAATTGGTACAAGTGACACAAGATGAAGAAGATTATAAGCAAAGGAATAAACATAGTTGCTTTATAGCAAAACTATTAAAAGTACCCAAAGGAGCTTCTGAAGTTCTCTTGCTAAGAAGTCTTAAAAATAAAAAAGCAAAATTAGTATTTATATCAATTAATAGCAATGGTAACCCCAAAGAATTTGCAATTGTCACTTTTGCAAACCAAGAAGATTTAGAATCAGCACAATCAAAACCATTTTGATACTATAATCACTCAATCTTTTGAAAAGATTTCAAAGCAAAAAAAGCAACAAGAGGAAAAAGTAAACTATTAAGAAAGAAAACTTGGATCAACAAAGAAGAGAACAGCCAAGAGATGGAATACAAATATAGTACAAAGGATTTGAACAAGAATTCTAAAACCAATCAAGAAAAAGAATACAAAGAATTACCAAGAAGGAAAAGAAAACTATCAACTAAAGACTTGCTATTAGAAATTATTAGCAGACTAGACAAACTCAAAATACAGCATAAAGCAAAACTTGAGTTAGCAAGCTTTAGTCTTGCAAATTGTTACTAGACATTACTAAGGTTAAACCAACAATCTCAAATATAGAGCCAAGCTCCTTATCACAAAATAGAAGAAAAAGAACTAACTTAACACAAAAAAATACTTTATATTTGAACAAAGAAACAAAAGATAATATAAAAGAGTCACTAGAGATAGGAAGAATATATATAAATGAAAGAATCAAATTGAATTTGGCAATACACAATATTAATGGGCTTAAATCAAATAACCAAAAGTTAGAATCACTGTATGATTGGTTAACTGACAATGAACTAGACATAATAGGTTTAGCAAAAATAAACATTTCAGTTAAAGAAGGTTTCTTTTTAAGAAAGAACTTAGAAGGATACAAAAGCATCTAGTCAAGTACAAATTCTGATAAAAAAAAAGGTTTAGAAGTAGGATTATTAATTAATCAAAAATAGGAAAAACACTTAGGCTATATAGAAAGAATGAATGAATATATGATTTCTGCTAGCTTCTTCTTTAAGCAAATAGAAATTATAATTATAATAGCCTACCTACCTCTAAATGATAAAGAAAAAAATAATAATTCAGAAGTTAATAATTAACAAATATGTTAAAAGACTACCAAGAACACAAATAGTAGTTATAGGAAACTTTAATGCAACAGTAAATTTGAACTTAGACAAACTGATAAATCTAAAGAAAAAATAAGTAAAGCCAGATTCACTACTCAGCTGGCTAGAAAGACAAGAGTTTAGTAATATATTTAGAATAATTAATTCAACTACAAGAGAGTTTTCATGTTCTGGATGTGGATCAGAATCAAGAATTGATTATATTTGAGTTACAAAAGAGTTAGCAGACAGTCTTTATGAAGCAGAAATTCAAGAAATAGACACTTGTACAAATAGTGACCACAAGGCAGTTATAGCAAAAATGGAATTAAGTAACTTGATTACACTATACAGTGCAGCAAAAATAAGAAAAAAAATTATAAAAAAACAGTCTTTCTTTATGATAAAGCAATCAAAAAAGACTGAGAAAAATATAAAAAAGAGCTTGATTCAGTATTAGAAAAGAAAATTAGCATTCAAGACTTGCAACAGTTTTTACAGACAAATGAAGGTATTAAAGAATATGATCAATTAAATAACTAGTAGGATATAATTAGCAATAGCATTATTGCAACAGCAAGAAAATATATTCCAAAAAGAAAAATTTTTAATACCTTAAGTGGAAAAAGAAAGAAAACTAAAAAATCTCAATTAGGTAAAATACTTACACAATTGGGAAGGTGAATTAGTATAGGAAAAATAAACATCAAACTAGGGTTTTTAGAAGATAACATAGATAAGCTAAATGAAGAAATCAGATTCATTAATGAGCATCACAAAACTTATATAGACTTAGCATAATTATGGATACATGAGCTTATTGAAGATCTAAAAGATTGGTAAAGAATACTTCAAGTAAGAAGAATTAGTAAACTAAAAGGACAAAAAAGAAAAGAAATAGAAGACAATATAGAAAGAAGATGCCAAATAATCAATGGAAAACAAAGCAAAATGCTAATAAGCCTTCTAGACAAACTAACAAAAAAAATTTAACTAGACAGACTTATTAATAAAGAAGAAGAACAAAGAGCCTAATTATTAAACTAGCAAAAGTGCTTATAAAAACAAAAGAACATTACCAAAATCAGATTAGACCATATTATTTTAATCAAAATATATATAAAGAAAGATAAAAAGAAATATATAAGCTAAAAGAGTTCATCAAAAAAGAATAATACAAAGATCTTAACCAAAATATTTCTAAAGAAGAATAGAATAAAATGATCCAAGAACTCAAAAAAAAAACAGTATCAGAAATCTCAGACATTACATATATGCTAATCCAAGCAGCTGGAGTCAAAGCACATAAAATTTTTAGAACATTTGCTAAAATTTGTATCAAATCAGAGTCAATTTCAAAGAAGTAAAAAATATTACAAATCTACCTAATTCTAAAAGAAGGTAAATGGCACTACAATCTTAGTAATATCAGACTAATAGTTCTATTAGAAATGTTTCGAAAATGTACAACAAAAATTCTAACCAGAAGATTAGTTAGAATATTTTGTCAAAAAAATATTTTCAGAGGTCCAAACTTCACAAAACTGCCAGGAAATTCAACAGAAGAGCCAGTTTATATTATAAACATGTTAATGAAAGATGCAAAAGAAAACAATAAGAAGCTTTGGTTAGTCTTTCAAGACATAAAAAAGGCCTTCGATTCAGTATCATTAACAGCCTTAAAGGCAGCCATGAAAAGAATTAAACTTTCAGAAATAACAATTAAAATAATCTTGAATTTTTTTCAAGGTAGACAATTCAGAATAATCACATACTGGGGTCACACAGAAGCATTTGTAATAAATGATGAAATAAAGCAGAATGAGGTGCTTTTACCTTTAGTATAGAGAATTTTTTATGATCCTTTGCTCGAAAAAATCCAAAAAGACCCAAACCTAGGCTATACAATAGAGGTCTTAAACTTATACAACAATAGTTTAAACTATTCAACAAAGACAAGCTGGAGACAAGCAGTAATAGCTTTTGCAAATGATACAACATGGATAGCAAATTGTCAAGAGCAAATAAAGCAAACATTACAAATTGCTGAAGACTTTTTTGAACTAAATGATATCCAAATAAATAGAAAAAATCAAAGCTAATAATCACAAATCCAAATGAATCTAAAGAAAATAGAAAGATCAAACTTAGTAATAAATGGATACATGAAGAAGAAAAGACTAAAATCACAAGATTTTTAAAAATTTGGCTTAATAGCAGACTTAATAAAAACCAAATCAAGTTAAGAGCAAAAGAATTAGTATGTTTAACAACAAGGCTTTTAAATACTAAAAAAATGACAGGCACACAAGTATCATATATAAACAATATATATATAGTGCCAAAGTTAACTTATATACTTCAAATAACAAAATTGTCTAAAAGAACAATAGAAATTATTCAAAGTTTAATAATAGGTTTAGCCAAGCACAAACTAGAAATTGCAAGAACAGTAAGCAATAGCATAATTATATATAGAAATATAGACAACTGCAATGCACTATAGAATCAACTGGTAACAAAAAAATTACAGGTTTACATACAAGACTTAATTCAACAGGGTCAGAAGAGATACTTACAAAAATTAGAATAAACCAAGGCCTTCTGCTCACAAGCATAACAGAGAAGAATTGGCATAAAATTGTACCAAAAGTATGTAGCAATTTATAGAAAAATAATCTAGCATGTCAAACAATGTTAAAAGCAAAGAACTTGCAAATATCATTCCAATTCAACAATATAAACATTAAGAAGAAAAATGAAGAATTAAGAATTGCAGAAGTACTAGAAAACAAACTTACTCTTCAAACAGCTCTAGTGCTAAAAAGACTTAACATAACTTTAATAAATCATCTTATTAACAAAGCAAAAGACAAAATGATCTCTTGGCACCAACTTAAGTTATTAAAAAGAGAATCGAGCAAAGGTAGAACAGCCAGCTGATTTGAAAAAATAGAAGAAAGAATATTAGAAGGCAAGAGTAATAGACAATTAAAACCTGAATATGTATTACCAAATAGAAATAGAAAAGCACTCCAAACACTATTTGTTAATTGCTTAAGAGACAACAGAAAATGAAAATAAATAGTGCTAAAATCATCAAAAGGAAAAGAAACCAATAACTTGTCAATAAGAAAAGTAGTTACAAATACACCAAAAAAAGTACTTACAGAACACTAGGAGATCAAATTAAATGAAAGCAAAACAAACCAGGTTCTTAAAAAATATGAAGAATGTAGTCTTAATTATATAGAAGAACTAAAAAGTTGTAAAAAATGGAGTTACAAAGAAGAAGTTTAAAGTTTGTTATCAAGATTTATCAGAAAAAGTGAAGACCCACTACTTATAATAGACAAAGAAATGATACATAGCCAGCAGCAAGAAAATATAACTAAAATAAATGAGTCAGAAGCATAGCTCAAAGATATAATATATCATAATTTGAATACAAAATTGATTAAAAAACAGTGACTAAGCAAAAAGATAAAAGAACTTCTTATCTCTAAGAACCAAAAAAACCAATTAAATCTAGATAAAGAACTTATCTTTTATACAGACAGTTTACTCAAGAAAGCAGCAACAAACAATGCTCCAGATATCAACTACATGAGAGCAGGCTGGATACAAGTTGACACAGAAGAAGGACAAATAATTGATAAAGATGCTATAGGTGCCCAAAATTGGCCCTCATTAACCAAATCAGAACTGCTAATGATTTGGTTAGTAATCTTAATAGCACCAAAAAAAAAAGAATTAAAATCTATACAGATAGTGCAGCAGCAATATCAGGTCTTAAAAAAGGGAAAAAGCTAAAAAGAAGCAGACAATGAATCAAAGAAAAGAACTATAACTTGAAAAAAAAGTATAATAGAGTTATTCAAGTTAAAAGAGATAGAGTTAAAATTAGTTAAAGTTAAGAAACATAGTAATAACAAATAGAATACTAGAATAGATAAAATAGCAAAAGAAGGAAGTAATATAGAAAATAAAGATATGATTATAGTAATGCCACTACTCAGTTCAAATGTATCACTCTGTTGAAAAGAAACAATTATAAAAAGGCCAACAAGACAATTCGTCAAAGACATTTTAGATTTTAAGATTAGCTCAGAATGATGATTTATATTAACTGTCCAAAAATTAGAATCAGATAAAGAAAAAAAAAAATATGACTGGTCACTATTATGGAAAAAAGTTAAAAATCAAAGCAGAGTCAAATGTATGAGTATAAAGAAGAATAAAAAAATTGTAATATTAATCAAATATGTTAATAAAAAACTATTAGTACTGAAAACTCTAGCAAAAAGACATCCAAATATATATAAAAAGCTATACTGCATTCTATATAATAAAGACCAAGAAGAAGACCAAGAATACTTAGCTATTTGTAAAGGTTATGAAAAAGGTTGGACCATTACAGAAAACTTAGCTATCAATTTGGCTTAGTCAATGCTCTTAGAAGAAACTCAGAAAAAAATAAGCAAGTTAGAACTAATGTAAATCTTATGAAAAAACTCAGCAGAAGAAAAAAAAGAATGTAGATCTAAAAGCATGAAAGAGCTAATTCAAGAAAAAGCCAAAATAACAATATAAAGCCTCATCTAAACTTTCAAAGAAGCTAAAAAGTTTATAACAATATAGACAAATACAGTATAAAATGCTTTCTTTGAAAATATATAAAAAAAATGCTATAAAGTTGTTACCGATTAAGAAAAAGCAAATGGAATTAGTTCTGCAGACAAAAAAAAGAAAGATGACATTCCAAGAAATGATACAGTAAGAAATTTAATAAAAGAAGTAGATGAAAGAGTTTTAGAAAAGGATTAAGGCCAAGCTGTAAAAGAAAAGAAAAAAGAAGAAAAAGAAAAAATACAAAATTCTTGGTTAGATTCAGTTAGGGATTATATAGAGAGGAAGATAAGACCATTCTTTTATAGTTCTAATGACTAGATTGGTATAGCTTTCTGGCCAGATTAATATCTGACTAGTGCAGCAGACCACTTCTAGGCACTCATAAAAGCAGCCAGAGGGTGTCAAGCCAGAATTTAAGCCAACTTTGTACAAAATTATGTATATAAGACTTTTAATAAAAGTGATCGGCAAGGCTGCCAAAGATTAAAAAAAAAAAATAAGTTTAATTAAGTTGGCAATATTTAATATAAAGTTTATTTTCATTTAATATATTATGTTATTAAAACATTATTCATATAATTTGTTTTGACTAAAAAAAAAATTTAATTTATTAGAAATATATATTTATTTAAATCAATATATATTGCTTTAATATTTTATATAACCTATATTTTTTTTATACTAATTTCTTTATATTATATATTCACTTCTATTTTTTTTGTTCTTCAAATGCATTGGCAGTATAAGTATTGCAAAAAAGAGTTTTCAAAACCTTATACTTTGACATAACATATTTTACAAAGACACTCTTATATCTAAAATAATACAACTTCAATTGCTTTTAATGAGCAATTGAATAATTCTATTTGGCAATTACTAGATTATAATAATTATAGTTCAAGTTATAAATATTCTGCAGATCATAAAGTAATTTATAGGTTTTTTTTTTTAATATTAAGGTGAGTATATGTGACTCAGAATTTTATTAGTAGTATCAGTTGGCCAGCATCTGTTGATATAACAGCACAGAGGCAATCATAAAAAGAGTATATAACTAGCCACTCATACAACTTTAGTTATTGTTTAATTTAAGTAGTTTACCTGAAGGTTCTACACTAGTTGCTATACCTATAATCCACCTGTAGGACCTCTATTTAAACACTCTGATCCTATATCCACCACATCCTATTAATAACTTCAGTAAACTGGTAAAGATATGCCATAATTACTAAGTCATGTTTAACTTTGTACTAAACCTATCAGTGCATTCTGTATCTTATACTTACAGCTTATTTGGCATTACTTTGGTTTAACTATTAAACTACTTTTATTCTTGTAAGCTTCACCCAAAACTCTGATACCTATCTTTTTAATATTCTCTTTATCATTTCTTATTAACTACTACTCAGGGCCAACAGAACTTCCTGAACTTCTAATCCAGATGACCTGATATAGTATATCTTAGTATCTTTTTCTTTTGGCAATTCTGGCAGCCTAGTTGGTCATATGCTCCTCTATACATCTTGTTATTCAGTTTATCTGCCTATCTCATTGGGAGTGTTTTATAGACTTCTATTAGTCTATAAGCATTGTCGAAAGTTTTGTGCTACCTTCTTACTTGGGATTTCCAAGTGGGTTTCCAATTCTTCAGTTCTTTTACTTTTTATATCTGGTGGTTTTATCATGGGTTTGTACTGAAGTCTTATGTAATACTGCTTATTAACATTTCTCTATATAGGTGTAATATTATATATAGTATAGATGCTCTGAGCTCTTATTTGAGATGGTACAACTGAAGGTTACAGATACACTAATTCAACTGATCAACAGAGCCAGTTACTGTAACATGGATCTATTTTCCAAAATTCATCATTTATAAGATTTGAATTCTAGATCTGCCACTTAGAAGTTAACAACCTAACCACTTCACTAGATTGCCATATTACTATTTATAGGTTTTTTTATTTTATTTTTTTTAATATTAATGATGAGAATATGCTTCTATTTTTATTGAATATTTAATTGAAACTTTATATAAAGTACAATTCTGCTTTTAAAATATTATAAAAAGAATACAAGCTCAGACTAATTTATCTGTAACCTAAACCAACCAGAATGGCTAAGTCTTATCTGGATTTGAGTATTAGTAATTATATATAGAGGATTAGTTTGATATTTAATCTATTGAATATACTAGGAGTTTATTTTTGAACTAATAGAATTAAATGAAAAGGTTTTTTTTTTTTTTTGGTATTAAGGTGACCTCTTTGGTCTTTTGACTTTTATTAATCACTTGTCGGTATTGTGGTT
>CAJVQA010011544.1:0-10650 GCA_910591915.1 Cetraspora pellucida
AAAGAGTATCATCCATATAAGCCAAAACAGAGCATTTTTTTTGTAATAAGTTAGATGTTTGAAGTTTGAGGTTAGTGATCCAAGAGGATTGTAGTTTGTAACCAGAAGTGTTTGAGTATATATAGGAAATAAGTGGATCGTAGTAGATATGCCATAGCAAAGAAGTAATTGTTTCACCTTGATCAATGCCATTGTGAACTGAATAGGATGAAGTTAAGCCAAAATTAGTTATAACTTGATTGTGGCAATCAGTGAGGAGGTCAGAGAGAATATTAATAGTAGATGAGGGAAGTGAAAGATGAGAAAGTGCATGTTTAAAAAGAGTAAAGTTGACAGAATCATATGCTTTATTCATATCTTGTAAGAGTAACCAAATGTCTTTATAATTGCAAGATGCATCTTCAATAAGGTTGTTAAGAATATGGATAGGAATTGAGGTACTGTTGTTAGGAAGAGCAACATAGTTAAAAAGGTGAAAGAATAAAATGGATTAAAAATACAGAGCTAAGTTGATTGATAAGAATTTTGGTATAGAGTTTGCAAATGTGTTCAACAAGACTAATAGGTCAAGTAAGATTAAGGTCACTATCAAAAGTGTTTTGTTTGGGGATAGAATAAATGCAACTATGTTTCTATTATTTGGGAATTCTGTTCTCAATAAGACAACAGTTGAAGAGAGCAATAATAGCAGAAATGCATAGAGGGCTAATATGTTTGAGCATTTTACAACTAATGCCTGTAGGACCACAGGCTTTGTTATTAGGTAGTTGTGAGAGGGTTCTTATAAGTTCATTATTAGTAATAGGAGAATTAAGAGAGTAATACCAAGTTGGATTAATGTGAGAAGATAGAAGGTAGTGTTGTTGCCAAAAATTATTAAAAAGAGTTTGATTGATAGGTTTATGTGCAGTCCAATTTTGAAAGTAAGATTGAATATGTTGTTTAATGATTGGTGGGTTAGTAATAAGCTCTTGGGAAAGTTCTATATTAGTGAAGTGAATAGGTTGGTAGTAACAATTGAGAATATTGTTGATAGCCTGAGTAGGATGTGTTGTAAGGTTAACACATTTTTTGTCAGTAGCTTAGTTAATTTGTTGTCGAAGTAAGAGGGAGTTTTCAAGATGGCAAGCATGAAAAAGTTGTTTCCAGATTGAGTATGCATGTTGGAGCCAAGTTTGAATAGAAGTTGAATCAGTGAAGGTAAGTAATAAAAGGTCACATTGTGACTGTTTGTTAATTTGGAAGATGTTTTGATTGATATAGAAGGTATTAGAATGTTGAATAAGTTTTTTAACAAGTTTGATAATGTGACCAAGTTTTTTAAGAGATAGATGTAATAGAGTACTGTGAGGAGAGTATTGATGATTGTAGCTGTGTTTGTGAGAAACTTTGTTAGGAATAGTGTAGGTAGCAGAGTAGATAATAGAGTATTGAATTTGTGTCAGGTAGTTTCAATACTTTCATCAGTTTCACTATTGATAGGAGTTTTGTGTAGTAAAAGTTGTTGGAATAAGATGTTCGCAAAGGATTCCCAGTCCTCTGTAGACATAGTCTTGTAATTAAAGATACAGTGACTGATACCAGTATGTTTATGTAAGAGTTTGTTATAAACATGTGAAAATGTCTATGTGGAAGAAAGAATTAGGTAATCACTGAAAGTTGAGGTTTGGCTATTATCAAGACTATAAGACAGAAGAAATTGTATGTTAAATTGGTTAGTCCAAATGTAGTCAATATGACTACTACTAGTATTGTTAGACCAGATAAAGTGTTTGTTATTAAAATGAGTCCCAATATCATACATATTGGTGTTGTTAAGAAAGTTAATAAGTTTGTATTTAGAAAAAGAACTGTGAGTATTATCTTATGTATTAAAGTCCCCAAAAATAATAAGATGGATATTAAATTAAGATGCTTGTTGGATCCAGTTGATAACAGTTTTTGAGTTTGATTATGAGTAGAGATGTCAGTTAATGACAGGTATACTTAGATGATATGAAGCTTGATATTGCTTCAAAAGAAAATATCAAATGCTATAGCATCTCCAGGATGGGTATGAATACTGTAAATATGAGGTTTAAGATGATTGTGAATCATGATAGCAATGCCTTCAATAGAAGTAGAAGAGTTAGACAGTAGTAAGTAAAGAAGTTATTATTACAAAAGAAGAGGTTAGTTTTGTCAGATATTTTAGTTTCTGTAATGCTTGCAATAGATATATCATAGTTAAGACAATAGTCTTGCCAGGCTTCTCTTTTGGTAGGTTCATTGAAGCCTCTAACATTATGTATGACAATATTAAGATAAAGATGATATGAGGTTGGGTTAAGAAAAGGTAAAAAAGAATTGCAATTAGAAGGAATTGAAGAATAATTATTAAGAAATAGATCAGGTATAATAGGAGTTGAATTAAAAGAGTTAGATTTAAGAGATAAATTGTAAAATAAAGGAATGAGGTGTAGAACAATAATAATGTAATCTGATAAAAAAGTGTCATTAGGAAGGTATATGTGAGTTTTATTATAAGATAAATTAATAAAAAATGTAATACTCGATACAGTTTTGTTATTGTTATATTTATTAATATGTTGAATAAGAGTTTGGATAGTTTGACCATAAGGAAGAAGTAGTAAATTGTAGTAATTGAGAAATTTGTTAAAGCATATATAAAGATCATAGAGGATTAAAGATGTTGTAAATGATCTTTCAAAATTGTCTTCTACAGCATCAATTACTGTATGCTCAGCTCTCATAGCTGTACAAGATACTATAGTCTGCCCTGTACGTTGGGTCTAACCATTATTATCCTGGCCTTCCACATAAATAAACTTGTTAACCTGTCTACTTATTTCATTCTTCTTATTAACTACACTAGTTGTATCTTTTAATAAGATGGTGGCTGCTTCAATGTTGGTTGTAGAAGACAAAGAACTTAAAAAGAAGACTGTAAAAAGAAAGAGTCAAGAATAAAAACTGGTTGGAAGTCAAGATTAAATTTTTTTGTTAAAAATTTTTCAGCTGCTAAATAAGCAGTATTATAAAATATTTAACAATTTGTAGATAAGTTAGCTTTTGGTTTTTTATGACATCAAAATATATAATAATTTGAGTAAGAAATTTGATGTTAATGATATTTTTTGTTAGGAGATATATAGCCTCTTCCTTGGACAGAGACTGTATATTGTGATTTTCGGCAGCAGTTTGGTAGTAAAGTGAGAAGTAGCAATAAAAGTAATAATTACACATTTGGAATTTGATTTAACTTTATTTTGTTTACAAACAAAGTTTTTAGCTTGATCAGCTAGTTTGTTCAGAGCTTTGATAGGAATAGGTTGGTTGAGTGAGGCAGCATATTCTTTGTTTTTGTGAAATAAGGTGGTATTAAGAGTTGGGTGAATTTATGTTTCATCATCCTGAGGTGGAAATAATGAGCATTATTTGGTTAAGGTGTTATTAAAAAGTTTGGTACTATCATGAAATTTTTTATCATCAAGATATTGGCATTTTTTGTTGTCACCAGTGAGACAATAAAAGTTAGCAACACAAGATGCTTCTTCACATCACTCATGAAGTGAGTTAGGTTTTTTAAAGGTGTAAGTTTCAGGAAGGTGTTTAGAGAGTTGAAGAATAAAATGTTGTCAGAATTGAATTTTAAGAGAAGTACAGACTTTTTCTTTGTCAATATTGGAAGTAAATTATTTACTATAAAGAGGATAGTAGGTTTTTAACCAGGAATTGAAATGGTCAAGAGAGTTTTTAAGAGATGGAATGCAAAATCTTTCAAGAAATAAAGTTTTAGGAATATTAAAAGAAAGTTTGATATTAAATCAAGCATCTAATTGGATGGTAAGGTATTTTTGATTAAGATCAGTAGTTTGAATAAAAGATTCAATTTTGAATCTTTTAGATCTAAGTTTTAAATCTTCAGCAAATTTTTGATAATTAATTGATTGATAGTTATTGGATAAAAAGAGATAAAGTCATGCAAGATTGAGGCAGAGTTTGAGGCAGT
The DNA here is from genome assembly GCA_910591915.1 of Cetraspora pellucida. Lineage (NCBI taxonomy): Eukaryota > Fungi > Glomeromycota > Glomeromycetes > Diversisporales > Gigasporaceae > Cetraspora > Cetraspora pellucida. The sequence goes on from CAJVQA010011544.1 coordinate 4,013, forward strand.
TATGAGTAGTGTATGGAAAAATTATAACTGGTGATGCAAAGATTTCAAGACAGTTAAGTTTTCTAAAAAAGACAGTTATGAATTTAAGAAGTAGATTTTTTGAAAGTCGATTCAAGAAAATTAAAAGGAATAGTAGCACTTTTGTTAATATTAGAATTACTATTATAGATGAGGTTGGTTAAGAATTCAGGACGTTGTCTAGCCATAATTTGGATAATATAATAGAATGATGCTTTAAGTACTAGTTGTGTAGTAGTGGCTGGCTTAATTTCTTTGCCAGAATAGAAATCATAGAGGAATTTTTTAAGGAAGGTAAAAAGTTGAAGAGAAAATGAGGTTTGCAATTTTTTATTAGATTGCATTTCTTTAGTAATTGGAAAATTTGCAATCCAATCATATGTAGGGTTAGATTTTGGTTTGAGAACACTAGAGTATGATTGAGAAGAAAGTTTGTTAGAAGTATTTTCAGCTTGGTTAATGTTACTGGTCTTGTTGAGATTAAGATTAGAGGTATCAAGAATATTAGTAGCAAGAGGTTGATTAGTAGTAAGATTAGTATTAGTAGTTGTAGAAAAAAAAAATCAATAAGATCAGAAAAAGTTGAGGTCTGATAAGAAGATATTGTAAGAGAATTGGTAATTTGAAAGGATTCATGTAAGATGTTTTGGAAGGTTTGAGTAAGGTTTTTCTTGGTTTTGGATGAACTAGCTTCATGTTAAGATGAAGTAGTCATATAAGTAAGATGATAAATTTCATTATTTTTGGAAATATATTTTTCAGTAGAATAGTGATGCTCATTTCTCTTTATACAACTAATTGGAAGAGAGCATTTAGGACAAGTATAGTAATGTATATTAGGTGTAGGAGATGGAAGAACACTGTCAATAGAGGAAGATAGGTTAGTCATAAGTTCTTGAATTGTTTTATTAATTTTTTTTGAGTTGCTATTAATATGAGCAGTTGTAAATTCGGTAGCTTGGGTATAATTGATATTTGTGGTTGAGATGAATTTGGTATAATATTTGTCACAAAAGCAAGTAATTATAGAAGTAGAGGTAGAAGTTTTAAAAAAATATGTAATCTTATTGGATCTAAGATTTTTTGTTAAGCAAGAATTGGGTTAGACTTTGGAAAGAATTGGGCGAGCCTTGTTGTTGTTATCTTCTTCATAGAGAGCAATTCCAAAACTGTTGGAAAAGTTTTGATAGAAATAATCAAGGTCTCCTGTGTCAGGCTCTTGTTGACTTAAGGTAGGCATTGTTAAATAATAATAAGGTAGATAAAGATTTTTTAGACTTAGATATATTTTCTAAATAGAAAATATAGTTGTAAAAATTAATTTTACAAGGGTTGTAACTAAATGTGAGGTTATAGTTTAAGGGTGTCACTGAAATGACACAAAAGTGTAACAGAGATGGATAGGGTCACTAATGTGACTCGGGTACTGAACACAAGTAAGATTTGCAGTTCAAATTACTGTGTAATAATAATAAGAACTAAATATAGAAGTATTGATTGTATGAATGGGTTTCTATTAATAGGTTGGTTACAAAATGTTGGTGTAAATTAATAAAGTGTAGATTAGGAAGTGATGGTATGGTTATACAAAAACCATGTAAGGGAAAAAAGGAATAAAGTGAGGACAAAAGATAAAAAAGAAGTTTTGCAAAAGAGTAAATATTGAATTTAGTTGTACTTTGGTCAATATTGGATCAAAAATCTTTATTTAAAGCTTTTTTAACCAAATAAATATATACTACAACTTTACTTAAAAGTATAAAACAGATTAAAGCAGTAGAAACTGCAAGATGGTTAAAAGTTGTTAACTAGAGGCCAAAGGCCGTCAGTACAATTTTCTCAATGAGTTTAAAGTATATAAGCTTAATATTTGCAGGCTAGACATAAAATAGTGAGCTGAACATGTTTACTTAGAAGCCCAAAACAGATTCTCTTAGTAAAATAAAAAGTTATAAGCGTTTTTTGATGAATGAATTTTTTAATTAATTTTTGTGCAATAGATTTGCAAAAAGAGTTTTTTTTACCATTAATATATATTATAACTCTAAATAACATTAATATATATTAGAATTCTAATTTAATCCTAATAACATAAGGCTTTAATTAAGATGTAAAAAGATTTGGTTTAAGGGTGTTTAGTATTTTTCTAATAGGTAGCAAGATATATTTACTTAATAAAATATTAAGAAAATTAACAAAATCCAAAATTTTAGTTTTTGGAACTTTTCTCAGTAGTTAAGTGTTGTAAAAACTTAAAACTTGGCCACCTAGGAGGAGAAAAGTGTGTTTAGCAACTTTACATAAGGAAACAAATAAGGTTTATTTAATAAGATATTAAGAAATAGTTAAATATTTTTACTAGAATTTTAGTATAACTGATTTATGAAGAGAGTTACAGAATTGGATCATTTTTATTTCTTTTAGTTTATTTATATATCAAATAACTAAACTTCTTTATATTATTATTTTTTATTTGTACAAATATAAGTATTATGATTAGGTTGTTAACAAAAGTTATAATATATACTTTTATGTTCTAACAATTCAAATCTGAAAAGATTTCTGTATATTATTTTTTTAGTAATTAGAAGTTTTGAAAAAGAACCTCTTATATAAACTATAATAAAATTTTGTAAAATTATTAATAATTTATTGATTAAGTTTTTCAAAATATTTTGTATTGCTAATTGCTAGAATTATATCTAATCTTAATATCCTTGTTGTAAATTATACAAATGAGATTGTAAAGAGGTTTTATAATTAAAATTCTTCTTTTAATTTGCATTGTTGATATGTTTTATAAATATTACTAATATTTATAAATATTATTAAGCATTAGATTTATATGCAGATTATTAACTCTTCCTAATGATCACTTGTACCAAATCTTCTCTAAATATAATTATTCTTTTTTCAATTTTTTATTAAGTAAACCTATTTTGGCTATCTAAATAAAATTGGTTCTAACAGAATTTTACATATAGGCAGCCCAGTTTTATATCCTCAAAGGCATTTACTACTAGAATATAATTAAATTTTGTAATTTTTTTCTTTCTACAAAAACTCAAAAGTTTATTATTTAAATCATTGAACAAACTTGTTTAGCTTATTCTTGATATTATTTTGATATATTATATACTATAAATAGTTTAAAACTAACAATTATATAGTAAAAATATTTTAGAAACTATATTCTACTTTTATAAAAAATTTTTTTTTACTTTTTTAGAGAAATTGTGATCTTTTGAATTACTAATCAATATTATTAATCTATTTATATAAATTTAATTTTTTTATCTATTTTTAATTTTTACCAATTTAGTCTTAATTAAATTACATAACTCTTGTTATACAGTAATCACATCGATCATTTAGATGTCACACTGAGTGTTATCTTAAACATTACACTCTTTTATTTGTCACATCTCTTATTTATCACACTTTTTAGTTATTACATCTTTATTTGTTACATGAAATTTTAAAAATAGCTCCAAAAAATATCTATATTAACCAGCTTTCAGGAACCAAATTTCTATAACATTGACTACTATTATTCTAAATATAAAAACAGATATGGAGTTAGATTTCAAGAAAATAAACTTCAAGCACTATGTGTTCTATCAGTCTTTACTAAACCCTATATTTGTAATGAGAAAAAGCAGTATCACTATTTTAAAGTTTCTCTTTAAGCTGCTATTATAACTTGTCTTTATAACAAGTTTCATACAAGCTTTATCTCTAAACACTACAAAATTAGTCATCAAACAACAATTGGTCAACCTTCAAATTCAACTCAAACTTAAATTAGAACTACTATCTTTGCACAAAGCTTTAAATAATTAGACAAACTAACTGCTTTTTCAATTTCTAAATTAATAGACCAAATATAATCTTTAATCTCTTTATCTTTTTCTTCTTAGCATGTCTTTTTTTTCTAAACTTCTAAACAAATCCAGCTCTTAAAGCTATAATTACTTACTCCTAATACTATCATATCTGTTTTTTTTATAAAGTCAAAAATATTCAATATGTTTTTACAGACAATCAACATAACTATACACCAGACTACACAGTAGCATATATCTTTAAAGGCTCTCTAATTTATTGATTCTGCATACCAAAGATTCCAAATATTAAACTTAAACCTTTTTATCCAACTCCATTAAATTCAGATCACAAAAATATTGTTATCCTCTATAAACTTAGTACTATGTCAGCAAAAGACAAAATTCAATTTTATAATTTAATCTTTTCTAAAAAATTTAATTCTCAACAATCTACAAAACAACAAAAACAAAAACAAATTATTAGAGATACTTTCAATGCCCTTGATTAGTTTAAAAATATCCAAGAATCAACAAAATAAACATTATATTCATTTTGACAACTAACTAGCTTCACAAATTCTTGACTTTATTAAACTACATCTTATTAATATATATCTTAATAAAATTACTGAAAAGCAACTGAAGACAAACTAGCATCCAAGTTTAACTATATGTATTTAGTTAAAACTTTAGCTAACTCTGCCCTAAGTTCTTAACAGATTTTATATACAAAAACAACCCATTTATAAATAAATCTTTTTCTATTCTATTTGAATTGATTTACTCAACTTTTATTGCAAAACTTAAAGAATTCACTATTACTCTCTTTATATATCTTAAGTATCATAAATTTTTACTTTATATAGCTCAATTTTACCCTATATTACCTTAAATAGAACACAAATTATACTTAATCTAGCTCATTTACATCTTATTCTTTATAACAATTACAAAACCATTAATGCAAAAAAATTTAATAAAGATCTTAAACTCCATCCTATCTATTTTAAACAACACTAAAACATTAGTAAAGATAGTGTTAACTAATCTATCTTTAAAATACAGAACAATAACAAATTCAATATTAATATTTCTCTTAATATATCTAAACAATATTTTTTTTAAACATTTCAAATCCCTTCTCTTAACAACTATCTAACAGATTTTAAAGCATGGTTTGAAAAATTTTTTGATATTTACAAATGTCAATTTATTAAAATTGATAAACAAAAACTTTATCTTCATTAAATATCAAATCATTCTTAAACTCTTCAACAAATGTAAAGCCCTCTTATCTTATCAATTCACTATTAACTCCATTAACTCACTACATGAACATTCTTAACAATGCTTTAAAGTAGCACTTTATCATATTTATATCTGTATTGTAACAAATTGTACTAAACTTCCTAAAAATACTGAACATGATATTAAAAACCTATTCACTTTTTTTTTTAAAGAATCATTCAAACACTTTTCTGTACCTATTAACTCAGACCTCTCTTCAAGTTTCAAGCTCAAATATCTGTATTCAATTCTGAACATCTCCATATTTAGACATGATAATGATTTTTCTGCTATTTTTCAAAAACCTATACCAATTACATATTTATGACAACTTGCAGCTAAAGCTAAATAAAAATTCTTAAAAGAAAACAAACTTAACAAAGCAAAAGATTCTGATTATAGTTGTAAAAGTTATTATTTTTATATATATTTTAATGCATATCTAAATGCAGCTGTTATTAATGATCAAATTGATAATCTTCATCTTTAACAAGCAATTAATAAAATTGCATCTAAACCAGTTGATACTTATTACTTAGCCAGAGTAATTACTTATTTTTATATTTTTAAATCTCTTAACAACTATTTATCTTATATATTAAAAAGCTTACAAAAAATGTTTTTATCCAAAAGCAAAGAAAACTTTGTTTTCAAAATTCAAAGTACAATTTAAATCTTCTAAAATTAGCACTAACTTATTCAAACCCAAATCCAATTTAACTACTACTAAATACATAGTTAAAACAGCTGATATAATTAAACCAGAAGAAATAAACCAAACTCCATCAAACTTTTTAACAATTGATAATGATGACATAATTATGTCTGACTCCAATACAAACCAAAAACCTTCTAACATCAACCAAGTTACTGAAAACCCTATTTCTAAACCAAACCTAAACTAAAACTCTACTATTTTATTTTCAACAACCTTTTATAGCCCTTTTCAATAATTTTTTCTGTAGAATTTATAAATACAGCTACTGTCTCTAAAATAATGATGTTGTTTACATTTAGTAGACCATTTTTAGAAGAAAATAATATAAATGGACAGATGAATAAGTCTATTTACATAGAAAACCAAAATAATAATGATCAGATCCAACATACAGAGAAGGCTATGGCACTCTTTACAGCTGTAAAAACTGAGCTTAAAACAGCAAGTAACTCTACAGAAGATCCAAATCTAAATCATTATCAACATTATTAAATTCCTATGATTTGAACATCTGCTATAACAAATTTCTTCAATATCATCATCTTTCTCTACTACACTTCCAACCTACTATAAAAACTTTTTTTTAATACTTACAACAAATCAATTCTATTTATTTACTAAATACTTTTATAATAACATTAAAGATTGACAAAACAAAAGTCTACATTTACTTATCACATGAGCTTATTATTCTACCAAATCATTATATTTCTTTTTTTTTTTTTTTTAATATTAATGGTGAGGCCATGCCTCTATCTTTATTGAATATTTAATTGAGATTTTACATG
>CAJVQA010011545.1:0-10649 GCA_910591915.1 Cetraspora pellucida
TTAAGAAAATAATTTTGTTGTTTTTAAGACTATTGATAGTAGTAATAGGTGGGTTAAGAGGAAGAATATCATAGATAATATAAGATTTTTTTGGTATTGATAAAGAATAAAGAGAGATTTGTAAATTAATTATAAGAAAGATATTATTTAGAGCAAGTTGAGAAAGGTAAAAGAGTAAAATATAGTTTTGTGTTTTATGATGATGGTTTATTAAGATATTAGTTGAGAGTTGAGGAGACCATATTTTAGTTAGCCAGCTTTTAATTCATTGTATACCAATGTTTTAAGGATTGGGAGTGTGTTAAAAATATGTTCGGTATTAGATGCACTAACTTTTTGAATAATATTATTAAAGGATAGTAGGTTAAAAGTAAGTGGATTGGTAAGCATTATATTTTGGCTAGTGATAGCATTTTTTTGATATGTATAGTAAATAGGTGAGTAAATTTAGATTATGTATTTGTATAAATTGGAGTAATTTGAAGCAGATATTCTAAAGAAGATTGTAAAATTAGATTAAAGAGTGCTGAAATTTGTGAGGATATTACTTTTTTGTATCGAATAAGAATAAGAAAGTTTTCAATTTTATTTTGGATTTGATTAAGAGTTGGTATAGGAGAACCTTCATTATTATAAAAAATACTAAGATAACATATAACATCTTGAGGTTTTCTAGAAAAATTAAGTTGGTTGCTCATTGTAAGAGAAGAAGTTGAGTTTGATGAGAATTTGGATTTAATATAAAGAAGATCAGATTTGGAAACATTAATTTCTATATTGTTAAGTTTATATAATGTAGAAATATTATTAATAATATTTTGCATTACATTTACATTTTCATAATACTAGGTAATATCATCTATAAAGGCCAATGTTGGAATTATTATTGAGTAGGGTGTTCTATTTGTTATGATATTAATAAAGAATTGACATAAAATTTTGAGTAAATAGTTTTTGTGTTTTTTGTGAATAAAGGAGAGTATAGGGTCATAATAAATTTTCTATAATAATAGTAAATATATTTCATCTTGTTTAATACTAGAGTTAATTGGTATTGGAGAGGTAAGACTATAAATAATAATAACTCTGACAAAGTAATAAGAATGTAGTTTAGTGATAAGATTGATTCTTGTAGAGGGAATTTCTATTCTTTTGCATGTGTTCTGAAGTCTTGATATGTTAATTTTATCAAAAGTCTTAGACATATCTTGAAAAAGAATTCAGGCTTCTTTATTATTAATTTTGTAATGTTCGATTGTATTATGTAAGATTTGTATAGGAAAGTGAGTTGAGGAGTTTTTGGTAGCTGTAAAGTTTAAATTTGATAAGAGATTATGATTTGAAATAATATTATTTAGTCAGTTTGTGAATATTTTAGTAAAAACATTTTTGAAAGATTCTATTATTGAGATTGGTTGAACTTGATTTAGTGTATAGTTCCAGTTTAATTTTTTAGAAATTAAGAAGATGTTAGAAGATTTCCAGTCTAAGGAGATTTTCTACAGTTGAAAGCATTTGTTTAAGAAGAGTTGAAAGATGTTTTGTGCTTTGGGGCTAGAAAATTTTATATGTTCATAGCAGGTTTCGAAAGGTCCTGCTGCTTTTTGATTAGATAAGTTAGAGATTAGGTTTTGTCATTCTTGTTTTGATAATGGATTTCAAATTCAGGATGTAGTTTATATAGTGGGAAGTATTCAAATGATGATGGAATAGTTTTAAGAGGATTGGTTTTAAAATACTCATTAAGAATTTCCTCATATTCTGTAAGAAGGTTATTATTAAGAAGTAATCTATCAATATGAATATTGTTGTATTTTTTAAGTATTTTTTTATAAAAAAGTTTAGATGTTTCTTTAAATAATTTGTTTCGATCTTCTATTTTTCATTTGATTTCATCATATATAAATTGTTGATATTGGTAATTAAGTACAGTTTTAATAAGTTGAAATTCTTTTTTAACTTGGGCTAAGGAAGATAGAAGTGTTTGAAAAGAGCAGTTTAGGTATTTAGTTTGATATTTGGAAAGTAGTATGTTAAAGTTAATTAAGTCCATGTGATTTTTAAGAAATTGTATTTCTTTATAATGGAAATAAAGTAGAGAGTGTTTTTATGAAAATGAGTTTTTAATTTCTTTGATTGTTTTAATTTTTTTAAAAGGAATGTGTTTGGTTAAAGCTTTAATTAATGCTTTGTGAATTTTATTTTACATAGTATTAAGTTGATTTTGATTTGCAATTGATAGGATTTTAGAACCTAAGTATTGAAGATTTTTGGTTGTTTGGTCAGTATAGTTTTCAAGATTTTCTTTTGTGCAATTTTTTTAAAAAAAGACTTTGTGTTTGTGTTGTTTATAAGGTTTAGATTTATTAATATAATAGAGATTTCTAGAGTTATAATGTGATGATTTGATTCAATTATGTCAGATATAAGGATTTTTGTATAATCAATATTAGTAATAGATAAGTTGGTCCAAATTTGATCAATTCAGCTTTGTATATTGTTATGACTGAAAGTAAAATTATAAATATTTGGATAGAAAACTTGGAAGATATCTTTAAATTAAAAACTGATTAGGTATTGAATGATTTGACTTTCAGGAATTGATGATTTTTTTGAAGGCAATCTGTCAATTCTTGGATTTGACATACTGTTTAGGTTTCCTATAATAATTAATTTGTATTTGTTATTTTGAGTAAGGGAAATTAAATAATCTTGGACTTTTTTGCGAAGTTGTTTTTTCTCGTAAATTGGAAAGTATATTTGAATAAGCCTGATTGACATATTTTTGAAATAAAAATCAAAATCAATTATATGTTCATTGAAATTATGAGACTTGATGATATATTTGAAGATTTTGTGATGAACAAAAATTTCAACTTCAACATAATGAGAATTTGTATATAAGCTCCAGAAACTAACATAGTTCTAAATTTGATTGTTTAAGAATTTGCCTTCTTTGAGTGATAGATGTATTTCAGAAAGTTCAAAAATTTTAAAATTTTCTTCTTGTAAGAGTTCAGTTAAAGCAAGTTTTTTGTTTGCTTGTAAGAGACCATTAATATTTATTGAACCAATTTTAATTAAAAAAGAAGTATGTTCAGGTGTAGTTAATAATAAGGTAATTAAAGATGATGTAGGAGTGTTTGGATTAGGTAATTGATCAGATGTAGAAAAGAAGGCAGAATTTGTATCAGGTATTTTCCAGTTGAGACTAGATAGTAAAGGTAGGTAGTCATATATTTTGTAAAGAGAAAGATTTATTGTAATATGGTTTGGTAATGTTTGATCTATATCATTTAAATAGATATATGTTTCTGTTTTGTTAAAGTTTACAAATATTTTTATTGAACTGGGATAAAGATTGTCATGTAAGTGTTGAATAAAATTGTTAAGTGTGACTGGTTCTAGTATTTAAGGTAAGTTGTGTTATTTTATAAATTTGTTATAGCATTTGTCTATCTTTATAAGAGTTGAAGTATTAAAAGTAGAGATAGTATTTGTAATGTCTTCTACAGATTTGCTTACTGTTTTAAGCTCAGCTTGCACAGCTGTGGAGGATACCATAACCTGCCCTATACATTGGGTCTGGTCATCATAATTCTAGTCCTTTACTACTATCTCTTCTTTTTATTCATTTGTTTTTTGTTTTTTTCTTCTTTTTCTAGTATAGCTACTTTTTTTTTTCTAACTTTTTTAACCTTTGCAATTTTTTTTATTTTTATTTCTTCTTCATTAAAATTTGTTTGAGAGTTAAAAGAGCTTGAGTTTACATCTATTGCTAATAGTTTTGTTACTCATTCTTAGATAATACTATGTAGTACTATGCACACTTCAGTTATTCTAAACATTTTAAGAATTTGACTATAAAGAAGTAAATCCTTTATTGTGATATTTTTTGAATTATAGACTGCTAAATCTTTTGCTATATATTTTAAGTTATCTGAATTTTTAATATGTTTTAATAAAATCTTATTTAATATTTTGCTATCTATATGTCTATGATTTCTATCTTCAAACCTTCTAATATGTTGAATCAAATTTGTATCTAATAGCAATTCTATTTTTATTTGTACTTCTATTTTTAAACTTTTCTGTTATTTGTTTATCTACTTAGTGCCTATGCTTGTACTTATCTATATTTTCTAATATGATTGTTTGTGTTTAGAATAATGTAATATGCTGTTGTTTGTTGTTATTTATATTAATAGCTAGTTATATGTTCTGATATTGTTTTCTAGATCTAGTGTACTTTTTTGATTTCCTTAAAAAATTGTTTAAAAAATTTTTAAAGCCAGAAAAAGTTTTGTTTTCAAAAAATTTGCTTATTTTGTTACTAAGACAAAGTATTTGTATTTTGTATGCTGAGTCTTTTTTCTTAGAGGTCTAAATAAAATTTATTAAAACAGTTTTGTGTTTACTTGATGTCTTCACTTTAGTTGTATTTTGAAAAAAGTGATTAGTAGAGAGAGTTAATTTATATATACCTATATTTATTATTATATTTTATATATATATATATATATATATATTTAATTTTAGCAATCATGCTAGTACTTTATTAGAATTCTTGAAACTATACAGATTATATAGAAGTTTCCTGATATATAAGTTTAGCATTACTTGGCCACCCTAATAGTACCTAAGTACAATCTGCTGTACTATTCTAATTAGAGATAGACTGCTCATCTGACTGTTACCCTACAATAGAATATTGCCAATCTGATAACATCTTTTCATAGAGAAGCAAAAAATAAAAAAATTTTTTATATAAAAAACAAAACAGAGATATAGAGATAAATGATAAAAGATACAAATTAAGAAATAAAAGAAGAAAGGGAATAAATAAGAAAAAAGTAAATTTGTGAAACTTGCAATTTACAAATATTAGATGGTCACAATTGTATGCCTGTATCAGGCCTTTAAAAATTATAAACTATACTAAATAGAAATAACTACTATTTTTTTATTTACTTAGATTATTTAACAAAAAACCATGTAAGAAAGAAAAAATTTTTGACTTGATTGTAAAGGATTAGTATAGAGCACTAGTTAGTTTGAAGGCAGTATTTTTAGATTTTTAGTATTTTGAAGCATATGTATAGTTGTGTTTATATTACTATCTTGTTTCTGATCTATATTATCAACAAACCTATTTAGAAAGTAAATATTGCTAACTGTTTTGGTAGTTTTATATATTGATTTTTAGGAGGGAGTAAGCTAAATCACTTATTTTTACAAAATTTCCTTAAAGCAAAGTAAAGGTAAAAGATGAACCAACTTTGTAGCTTTTGTAAGTTCTTTATCTTTATAGGTGTTCCTTGTAAGTTTTATAATTGTATAAAACTAATATATTCAACTTTGTTGTTTACTTGATAAAAAAACTTTGGCTTTCATCAACTACTTCTTCTATAGTTCCAAAGTGTATTTAAATTGTCACTACAAAGCTGTAACTTTTTTTTAAACTCTATTTTAATATTCAACTATGCATATACAGTACTTTGGAAAGATTTTTATAAAGTTTAATATATTAACTATATCATTTTTCTGTAGTTTGGCTTTTGAAAAGTTTAGTTCGAATGATCATTGGAAAGAGTTGTAAAAATCATATATTTTATATATTATATTTATTATTAGTTATTAGTTATTAGTTAGTTAATAGTTATATTATAAAGTAGATAGATAAAAGAATCTTAATTAGCTATTAGAAATGTAGTACAGCCATATGATACTAATTAATATTTATGATATTATTATTATTTTATAAACACCAAGTATCTCTGTACAAGTTTCATGTATCCTAGCATTAAATTATTGTGCTGCAGTACAAGAATCTTAAGTATCTCTAATATGAACTTCAAGTGTTTTCACATGAACTCTAAGTATTCTTGCACAAATCTCAAGTGCTTTTGCATAAATTCAAATGCTTAAATACAAGCTCCAAGTGTTCCAAACACAAATAAAAAATAATATAAACAATATCTCTAGTTGCCTCTATACAGTTCTCATTATTTTAAGCACAATATTATTTAATGTTATTCAAACCTTTACCATATAAAAAAAATATATTAAAATTATCATGAATTAATACTTAAATTTTTCAGTATAAAATTCCATATATACTTTAATTATTTTGAAATTTTTTTAATATTTTTTATTAATCTTTAATATTTTAATTGCTTTTTTATAATTTTTAAATATATTTCTAATATATTTAAATATTTTCATATTTTATTAATTACTTTTAATATACTTAAAATTTTTTATTTCTAATTATTTAACTTTTATTTAAATATTAATATATAATTTTAATTATGTTTACTATTTTTAGTATTTCAAAATACTTTAAAATAATTTAATCTGCTTGTAAACAATTAATTATATTTAGTATATTTTTTTGATTATATGCATTTTTGTATCATTTATTGTTTTTTTTTTTTTTTTTAAGATGACCTCTTTGGTCTTTTGACTTTTATTAATCACTTATCAGTATTGTAGTTTAATGAACTATTACAGGAAAGCATACAATTAGTTATATGCAGTAATTAAAAATATCTTAACAATAGCAATAAAAGTGCTATTATTAAGACAACTAAAAGCAGTAAAAGCAAAAATAGTCTATATTTCAGTTATAGAAACAAAAACTAATAGAAACAGTATCAGTCTATTTTGAGACAAAAGAAGATTTAATAATGGCTACCAATAAGGAGCTGTATTATTACAATACAAAATTAGAGTGATGTAATAAAAAAGCATTTAAAAATAATAAAATTAAAAGAAAAGAAAACAAAGATATAGAAAGAACATTATGTAAATAGAAGTGCATAGTATGTAAAATGCTTGAAAAATCAAGAAAATGTTAAGAAAAAAAATAGTAATAAAGAAAACTAGTAAAGAAAAGATAAAGAAGTTAACAAAAAATATAACAATAATATACAAACAGAAGCAGTTTATATAAAAGAGTTAAAAAGTAATTTACAAAATATTCTTAGCAGAATTTTAAGAAGATTAGATAATATTAAAAAAAGATAATTAGGGAGTTTGCTCTTAAATTATTTCTGAAAGTTGCTATAGACATTCTTCAAAAGAAAGTGACTACTTTGTTGAATATAAAATTAGAGAGCAGTATTAAGAAGTTTGTACAAAATGTAAGTAAATATAACAAAAGTAAAAAGAATATAATAAGTATTAAGATAGCATATCATAATATAATTGAAATAAAGCATAACAAGATCAAACTAAGAAGAATAGTTGAGTAGACAAAAGAAGAAGTTGATATTTTAAAATTAGTAGAAATGAATAATAATAGTAAAGAATTGAAATATAATTTGAAGAACAATTATTATAAAGGTGTTTAGTCACAAAGTGAGAGTACAAAGAAGAAAGCATTAGATGTTAGGTTATTAGTAAGTCAAAAATAGGTGAAACATATAGAAGAAATCTGTAGATTAGAGAAATACTTAATCAAAGCAAAGTTCTACTTTAAACAAGTAGAAATAACAATAGTAGTAGTATATATTCCTCTAAGCAACAAAGAAAAAACAAAAAAGTTACAACAAAGAATAAATAAATATATATGTAGAGAAAGCAAGTAACTTATAATTCATAGTTATAGATGATTTTAATCATATGATATATAGCAAACTAAATAAAACAAGTAGTAGCAAAAATAATTGTAGCAGATTGCTTTTACTACATAAATAGCTTATAAGACAAAAATTTGATGATATGTACAGAATTTGCAATCTAAAATTAAGAAGTTACACTTAAACAAAACAAGATATATAAATAAGAATTGACCAGATATAGATTTTAGAAAATCTACAATCAGGATTAGAATAGGCAGAAATTATTAATACAAAATTTATAATATTAAATGATCATGATATTGTTAGTGCAATATTAATATTCAAATACTTAATCAAAATACATAATGTAACAGAAATAAAGAAAAAAGAATTAACAAGAACAATTTATTTGTATAATAAGGCAATAAAAGAAAATTGTGAAGATTATCAAGTAGATCTTGAAAATTACTTATCTAAAAATAAAAGACTTAAAGTATTTGAAAAAATAGAATATAATGTTAATATAGATAAAGTTTAAGACATAATATTTAATACAATAAAAGATGCAGTGAATAAAAACATACTAAAAAAAAATAATTTAAAGAAATAGTAATATTGAAAAAAAAGAAAATAACAATATTGTACAAGAGAATAATAGTACTAAATAAGCTATTACAAAAGGCTAAGAAGTTAGTAAAGAAAAAACAGAACTAAATTTGAAAAAAATCAATATAGAAGTAGATAAGATAAATATAAAATATGGCCTAGAAATAGGCTATATAGGAGAAGACAAAATAGCAGACCTTGAAGAGTAATATTAATTAACAAAAAGCAGTAGTAGGCATTAAGAGTAGCAGAAAGAGTTAAAGAAAACAAGCATACAAAAAATGAAATTAATACTGCAATAGGTAAAAGATGTGAAAAAATTGAGAGAGAAGTAGAAAGAATGCTTACTAGTATTCTAGACAAACTATACAACAAAATCAGAATTAACTAAGTATTAAACCAAAAATAAGCTAAATATATTTTAATTAGTGAACCAAATGCAGTATTAGAGCAAATAAAAAAACATTTTAGTAAGCAGTTCAAATAGAGAAATGTTATTGAAAATAAAAGAATAATAGAAGAGTTTTACAAATTGCTTACAGAAGTTAGAGAAGAATAGTATAAGAAGTTAAAGACAGAAATAATAATTAAAGAATAAATAAAAGCAATAAGAGAAACTAAAAATAAAACAGCATTAGGTTTGTCAAATATTGGCTACAGACTAATTAAGAGCACAAGTGATAAAATACAAGAAGTCTTTAGAAAAGTTGCAGATACATGTTTAAGGTATAGAAAGATACTATATAAGTAGAAGTTAGTGCAAATATATTCAATCCCAAAAGGTAAGAATTGGAGTTACAAGCTTTGTAATTTTAGATCAATTGCACTATTAGAAACATTTAGAAAATGCTTAATCAAGATAATAACAAAAAGAATATTTAGTATAATAAAAGAAAGAAAAATACTTAAGGGCCTAAACTTTGCTGATCTACTAGAAAACTTGACAGAAAAAGCAATTCACATCATAAAAATAATAAGAGATAATACAAAAGAAAGTAATAAAGAATTATAGTTGCTAATGCAAAATATAAAGAAAACATATAATTTGGTATCAATAAAGTCATTTCAGCTAACATTACAGAGAATTAAGCTACTAGTCAAAATAGTAAGATTTATTATAGAGTTATATAGCAGAAAAGAAGTTAGCTTTATAGCAGAGTTTGGAATGACAAAAACATTTGTTGCTAAAGATCAGATTAAGTAAGAAGAAACAATTTTACTATTAGTCTAGAAAATATTTTATGATCTATTATTAAGAAAAATTTAAGATAACATGTGTTAGCTTATAAAATTAAGATGTATAAAGTGCTAGATTTGTAAATAAACAGAGTTGAAGTTAAAAAGGTAAGACAAGTTGCAGTAGCATATGCTGATGATACAACTTGAGTGGCAAAGGATAGAAAAGAGATGCAAGAAATTATTTAGATTTGCAAAAGTTCTTTAAATTCAATGATATTCAAATCAATAATGCCAAGTCAAAGCTGTTGATAGTTAACTCAGATACAAAAAAAAAAAAAGTCTGTTGTAATAAACAATTTTCAATTACAGATTGAAGAGAAGTATGTATTATCAAGAATGCTAGAGGTGTGATTAAGTATAGAAGCAAACAAAAGTTTAGTTGTTAAAAGAATGAAAAGTATTATACAACAATTTATAAAAAACTTATGATTTAAGAAGTTAACTATTAGTTAGTTAATAATATTAATAATATATATTTAATACCAAAACTAATATATATATTACAACTAATGATTAGGTTAGGATACCTGTAATGGTAATCACACCAGCATGACTGACAGGTCATGGGGCATCTGTGCAATGTTGGAGTTACATAGAGAAATGCAAACTGACAAATCAGATGGTGCAAACACTAGATAAGTCCTTGTGGCTATGTAAATCTATTGAAATTGGGTAACAAGAAGTCTATTTGAGAAGACCCAAGTAGAGAGGTAGCTGGATCTTTGATGGCCTTACTGTAAAGGCTAGCCTGATGAAACAGATACCCAGGTCTAGTACCTGGTCCTAGTAGCTAGACGGGCAAGAACCTTCAGGTTGGGAGTCTCAGAGGTACCACCAATCAGGCTGCCAGAATGAACTAAAGGAAAAGGATATCGGGCTAACCTGATATACCGATGAACTGGTTGTAGTCCTACATGGGCTATCTGGATTGGAAGTTTGATAAAAGGACAGAGAAAAAGGCAGGAGTATACTAAAGTACTAGGGTTATGCTGTGAAGTAGATGCTAGGGTCTAAGTGAACTCTACAAAGGCATAGTAGTTTAATGGTTAGTCCTAACTGCAAGTGTTGGTTTTGCCATAGCGATACCTAGGTCAGCTATAAAAATGGGTACAGAAGGCTTTGAAGGGTTTACCTCGAGAAAAAATTAGTCCTAAGATTGAGGATAATGATCTGGTACATCTAAGATGACCAGTGATGTTAACACAGGTTACAGATTCAGAGAGTTTAAAGTGAAACACC
>CAJVQA010011546.1:0-10649 GCA_910591915.1 Cetraspora pellucida
TAGAGATATAAAACTTGGCCGCCTAAGTGTAAAATTGTGTTAGGAACAACTTTACTTAGACGTCCAAAAGCAGTTTATTTAATAAAATATTGAGTAAGAGTCAAATGTTTGCAGCAGAAATTTGGTACAAGTGATCGTCGGAAAGAGTTAATGATTTGCATCAAGTTAAAGATTATTGAATTTAGAAATTACTAATTAAGAATTAGTGAAAATATTAATTTCTAAATTGCAGAAAGATGTTAAAATTGTAGTAATAATTAAGAAGAGTTTAGCTTTGTATAATAAAGATTAGAATTATATTTTAGCAGAGAAAAAGTTAATAGTTTAATTATTATTATTAACTTGAATCTAATCAATACTCATTATGTATTAGTCAGTACTAATATCAATTACTAAGCCATTAGTATAAAAAGATAGTTATTAATAAGAATAATTATAATAAGAGATAAATATAAATTTGTTAGTAGCTTTATTTATAATAAAAATTTCAAAAGCAATTGAATTAGTAATAGAAATAGTAAGTAAAGAAGAATTATTTTACTTCTACTTTAGTATTTATTACCAATTTGCATAATAGTTTTGCTAATATATTAGTTTATTTGTTTTTTTACTTTAGACAGTACTTTATTTTTTTATAACTTCTTTTATATATATTATTTTTTGTTTATTATTTTTTTTGTAAGACTGATAACTCTATTATTTTATCTATTTTTATTGTAACTTCTAATTTTAACAAATTTTGTTTATACTTTTTTGTCTTAATAAGGTTGATAATCTTTATTTTTATATTGCATTTTTCTTTCTTATAATTTTGCTTCTTTTTATATATTATAAACTTTTACTAATAAATACCAAGAACACAAATCACTAACTCTTTCTGATAATCAGTTGTACCAAATTTTTGCTACAAACATTTGACTCTTATTCAATATTTTATTAAATAAACTGCTTTTGGATGTCTAAATAAAGTTGTTCCTAACAATTTTACACTTAGGTGACCAAGTTTTATATCTCTAAGTTTCTTTTCAACAGAGATATATTTAACAAACTAAAAAACACTTCTATTCAAATTATCTTAAAATTTTACTAGGTTAACTGCTTTGGTGACTTAGAACAAACTGAAAGAGCTCATTATCAGCTTAATTTTGATATATAAATCATCAAAAACGGCTTTAAATTGACTGATTTATTAAAAAATTCCTTTAAACTCTCTTACAAAACTTTGTATTTTATTTTTATAATTTTTTTTTTATTTTTTTGGAAAACTATCTTTGGTTTGCCCCATCTAAACCCACCCAAACAAAATTACAAATCAATATTACACTATCTGAATTAATCTGTATTGTTTACAAATTTGTATTCTTTTAATTTTATACAACTTTTTGTTCAACATTAATCTTAATTTTCAGATCTGCAAGTGTTATATACTCTGTGTAATACTTATTTGACACACTTTGTGTTTGTCACATTACCTTATTTGCCACATCTTGTTATTTGTCACATCTCTATATCTTTCAAACCATCTCATATTCAAGATTCTTATAATCTACTTTATTTTTAATTTTTAAGCCAAAATGCCAACTTTTATTAATGAAGATCCAGATTCTTATGATATCGATTATTATCATGACAAATACAAAGACCATCATGGTATAGAAATGATCGAAGAAAAACCTCAATTTCTACAAGTACTTCCTGCAGATGTCAATCTAATTAATTATAATGCTTCTGTTAAAAACACTATTATTTTAAAGTTCCTCTACAATTAACTATTGCTATATATCTTTGTAGAGCATATTACACTAGTTTTACTTCTAGATTCTATAAAATTTCTTATTTCACATCTCTTGGTCAACCTACAACTCAAACTACATCTACTATGTCTGCAAAATAATTTACAAAAATTACTGACAAATTGTCTGCTTCACCTAACTCTAAACAACAACAACCAGATATCTCTTTAACTAAATCTCACATCTTATTTTCTGACTTCTAAATAGACCTTACACCAACTGCAATCATTGCATACTTTCAACACTATTATACATGCTTTATATATGGAATTAAAAATATTTTTTGTGTCACAACTGAACAAAACAATCATGCTTCAGACTACACTATTTGCACTATCTTCAAAAATAATCTATTATATAGACTTTGTGTTTCTAGCTTATTAAACATTAAACTTAAATCTCTTGTACAAACTTCACCTTTGATATTCAAGTAACAAATAACTACAACTATAATCAAATCAAAACTAATTAACCTAAACAATCAAACTTTCTCTTTTATTTCTTAAAAACAAACTATTCCTCCTCTTACTCTTAAATAACAAATTATCCTTACTCTTATTAAACTTTAACAAATAAAATCTGTCAACAAAATCCAACTTTTTACTTTTTTCTTTTCTAAAAAAGGGAAAAACAATAAACAACAAAAACAAAAGAAAAAAGAAAATCAAAGAGATACTAGCAATGATCTTGACTGGTTTAAAGAATATCTAGTAACTAACTCAATAAAAACAACATCAAACTTAACAACCCTATTACTCAACAACTTTTTACTTTTATTAAACCATATCTTATTGATATTTACTTAGAAAAAATTATTCAACTAGCATCAGACAAAACTTCTAAATCAAAACTTAATTATAAATACTTAGTTAAAACTTTAGTAATCAAAAGGTCTAAATTTTTAATTGATTTTATCTATGAAGCAAATCCTTCAATTAACAAATCAATATCTATTCCATTTAAACTAATTTATTCTACATTTATTTTTCTTCTTCAAGAATTTACCACAATCCTATTTACTTAACTAAATTATCCAAAAATCTTTGCTTTATACAGCTCTATTCTACCATATACTACTACTAATCAGAAACAAGTAGCTTTTAACTTGGTATGTCTACATTTATTCTTCATAATAAATACAAAACTATCTATACAAAAAAATGTTATGAGAACCTCAAACTCTATCCTATTTATTTCAAACTATACTATTACATTAGTGAAGATAATGTTAACCAGTCACTCTTCAAAATTCAAAATAATAATAAATTTAATATTAACATCTTTTTTAACATTTCTAAAAAACAATTTTTTTAAACATTTCAAATTCCATTCTTAAAAAACTACTTACTAGAATTCAAAGTCTAGTTTGAAAAATTTTTTAATATTTATAAACATCAATTTTATAATATTGATCAAGAAAAAACATTTAACTACATCAAATACCAAATTGCATTCAAACTGTCCAATATCTGCAAAACTCTTCTACCTTCTGAATTTAAAATTACTTCTATTAATTCCTTACAAAAGCACTCTAAACTATATTTTAAAGCAGCTTTATATCATATTTATACATATACAGTTGAAAACTGTACAACATTACATAAAAATACAGAATATAATATCAAAAATTTATCATTTCTCTTCTTTACTGACTCATATGATTCTTTTCTAGCTCCAACTAATATACAATTCAAATCTAAATAGATACACCCTATTCTTAACTTCTCAATCTTTAATAAAAACCAACCTAAAGCTGCTACATTTAACAAACCCACACCTATTACCTTTCTTCGACAACTTGCCTCTAATACTAAAAAAGAATTTACCAAACTTAATGATACTAAAACTAACCAAGCACAAGAGAGCTACTACTTTTATAGCTTCTTCAAAGCTTATCTAAGTACTGCTGCTATTAATGATCAAATTAACAATTATCATTCACAACAAATTATTGACAAAATTACTAGCAAACCTATTAGTACTGAGTACTTAGCCCAAGTATTTATATACTTTCATATTCTTAAAAATGATAAACTCTCTATTTCATCAATTAGAGAATCCTACAACAAAAAATTTTATTCTGAAGCCTAACAAATTTTATATTCTAAATTTAATATTAAATTTAGCCTACCTAAAACCAAATTCATCTTTCCTATTTTAAACAAATCAATACTTTCAAAATTCAAAGAAAATAATAATTCATCTGAACTTCCTAATGATGACATTATTATGTTAGAATCAAACATCGACAATAATACTCAAAACACAAAACAAAATCTACAACCAGATTATGTTACAACACTTTTTCATAATCCTTTTCAATAAACTTTTCTGTAGAACACATAAATACAGCCACCACTTCTAAGATAATAATGTCCTCTACACTTAGTAGACCTTTCTTAGAAGAGAATGATATAAGTAGATGGGTGGTTAAGTCTATTTATGTGGAGAACCAGGTTAATGATGGCCAGACCCAACATACAGAACAGGCTATAGTATCTTGCACAGTTGTGCAAGCCAAGCATACAGTAAGCAAATCTACAGAAGAACTCTTTACTTCCTTGAATTCCATTTCATCATTTCATATTAAGAAAAAATTACAAGACTCAGTTTACAATACACTATATGATCCAGACTCTTGCTATAACCTGTGATTAGCAGGATTGAACCTATTTTTACTTCTACATCTCCAAACACTTAGCTTCTTTTTAAGACACATTTATCATTACAACTATATACAATTAAACAATTTTAACTATGCACTTACAATATCAATTAAAATTAATTATAGTGAATGCTATATATATTTACTACACAAATTCTTCATCTGAATATTTTTTTCTACAACTATCAGGCTATATTTATTACCTATCCATACTCATTCCTTCTAAATTTCCCCAATAAACAACAACATACCAAATACAAATTTAATTATAAAGAAAAGTAATATAGACTACTCTTATTTCCAACTAGTAGAAGCCATTTTAGAAGGTTATGATGAAACTACTATAGCTAAACACTATTATGACAACATTTAATTTAATACCTGCTACAATAAATTCCTATTCTACAACTATCTACTACTGTTTTTTCATTTACAAACTATTATTTCTTTTTTAAGACACATCTATAGCTTTGGCTATTTACCTAATAATGCTTATGGCTATATATTAATTATTTTTATTAAAATTAACTATAGCAAAGCCCATGTTTATCTTCTATCAGAAGCTAAACCATTACCTAATCATTTTATTCTACCAATTCAAGCTATCTGGCATTATCTGAACATTCAGCTAAAATCAAATACATCAACACTAGTTTTTCCTATATTAGCATCTTTAGCTCCTATCTTTAGCAATCTAACACAACCTAAGAACTCTAATACCTTATCTCTAAATCTCACAATCTGCACCCACAATATTCGAGAATACAATAAAAATCTCAAACAGCAAGTCTGGGAGGATTACTGTATTACTTATTCTTTAAACATTATCAGTATTACAGAAACTAAAATAGAAGAAGATAATGCTATTATCAAATTTTATAACTCAAAACACTACTTCTATAACTGGTCATGTACTAATAGTTTCAAAGCTAGAATTGCACTCATAATTCATAAACATCTTACACCTTATATATACAACATTTTTACTCTTTCTGGCTATGCTATAGCTATAGACCTCTTCTTTAAACATGATTACAAATTCCGAATTATCTCTATATATCTACTATGTAAAAACTTACAATTAAGACTTCAAATTCAAAATACTATTATTCAATAGATCCAAGAAGCTACTAACTGAAACATTCTACCCATAATACTAGATAACTTTAATGTACCATCTAACAACTCTATCTCTTCATCTATCAAATACAAACTACTGCAATTTCTATAATATAATAATATTTATAATTTAGCAGTTTATACAAATACCTCTTCTGGGGTGTAGTGACCTAGTAAAGTAAATAGGTTGTCAACCCTCAAGTGGTAGGTCTAAGGTTCAATTCTTACAGATGATGAATTTTAGAAATTATACCTGTATTATAGTAACTGTTTCTTGCTAATCAGTTGGATTTTGGGCATCTGTAATCTTAGGTATACTAAGTCAGGTCCTACCTGATATTGGAAGCTTGGGGCATCTATGTAAAGTATAATGTTACATAATACATGTACATAGAGAAATGTGAAAAACTAGTGTCATATAAGGCTTCAGTGCAAACTTACGATAAAACTACTAGGCATAGAAGGCTAAGAAACCAAAAAGACAGAAACTCACTTGGAAATCCTAAGTAAAGAGGTAGCACAAACTTTCGATAGTGCCATTGGACTAATGGAAGCCCATGAAACACCTTCATAGGAACTGTCGTATAAACCAGATGACAAAGATGTATAGAGAAGCACATAACCAACTAGGCTGCCAGAATCGTCAAAGGAAAAGGATACATAAGTATACCATATCAGGCTATCTGGATTGGAAGTCTGGAGAGTCAGTTAGTTTCAAGTTGTGACTAGTAGGTGATGATAAAGAAGAAGTCAGAAAGATGGATATCAGAGTTTGGATGAACTTTACAAGGATAATAGTAGTTTAAAGAGTAATTCTAACTACAAGTATTGGTTTTGGCTATAGCATCAAACCAGGTTAATGGTAAAAGGAAATACGGCTCACTCTGGTAGGTTTATCTCGAAGATAAAATAGTCTAAGGATTATAGTTCTATGGTTAAATATGAATAGATCTAGGCCTGTGACCTGGTAAAATTAATACTAAAGTTAAATCAAAGAGTTTAAATAAAACATCTAAACAGAGGTGTTAAGTATAGCAACTAGTAAAGAACTTTCAGGTAAACTCCTTAAATAGGTAATATAGAAAAGTTACACAATGTAGCCAATTGTACACTCATCTAATAGTTTATTATAGATATATCTATATAAAACATGTATCTACTATAAGTATTAATAAAAAGCTCAAACCAAAGAGGTCATCTTAATACTGAAAAAAAAAACCTTCTTCTATATCTGGTATAGCAGTAGGCATCACAGTACTATTAACTATATTTGGGCCTACCTTCTTTTACTCAAATACCTCAATTCTTTTTATTTGGATAATGCAGAAAACTGCATCCAAAGTAATTACAAAATTCTTATATCCTCTTGAACATTTCTTTATACTTTTATAGGCAAAAACAGATATTCAACCAGAACCAAACACAGAACCTTTAACTACAAAGCAATAAATAAAAAGCAATGGGAAATCTTTACTGACCAAGTTTCTCTTAATCTTATTACAAACAAAACACCTCTTTCTATTTAAACCTCTGAATTTCTTGAAACTACTTGGCATAAAATTCAAACTAGTATTATTAATGCTGCTACTAAATGCATTCCTAACAAAAAAACAACAATTTGCAACTTTCAACACTTATTTTCAGCTAAAGCTATCTTATTTTATCTAAATCTTAAAAAACTCAATAATATTATTAGACAAGTTAAAGCCTCTTTAACTAACTCATTACCTATATCTATACATCTCAATCCTATTACACACTATCTTAACTCAACACACCACCTTAATATACCTTCTATACCTAACTTTTATGAGCTTATACCAAGCTGAATTACTATTATTAATACTGAATGACAAGCTCTTTACCATATTCTAAACATAGAAAATATTAAACAAATTCAAGAACAAATAAATTAGCATATCAATCTTAGATGCTCCAAACTCCAAACTAATTTCAAACTTATGATTAACAGCATTCTCAACTGTCACAAAGATCCAGTAAAATTTAATAACATAAAAATATCAAATCATATCATTACAGAATTCAAACTAATTAAAGAACATATTCAACACTATTTTGACAACTGGACTGCCTATAGACCTATTAATGATCATGAATTCAATACCAACTGGTCAAAAGAATATGAACCAAAAGCTACTACTAGTTCAGACTATTATAATTCAGCCTTGGCTAAGTTTTTACTTGATAAAATTACTAGAACTTTTAACCAACTTCCTAATAACAAAGCATATGGACTATCTGGAATTAGCTATGAAATGCTTAAACAGGCTGGTTCCACATTCCTTCAAGCAATAGTTGTTCTTTTTAATCGATGCATCCAAACTTCTTATATATCTAAGCAATAGAAGAAAGGTCATATCTTTTCAATATCTAAAAAACTTATTTTTGATAAAAACCTTTCTAATACAAGACCCATCAGTTTTGTTGAACATATTAAGAAACTATATACAAAACTTCTTACTAATTGTCTTAATTTAATACTCATACAACATTCTATTCTATTTTCTTACAACTATATTGCTTTACCTGACAACAGCATATCTATTTCTATACATATACTTAACAATATTATTGAAGATGCTAGTTGCAACAACAAACAATTATGGCTTCTGTTCTAGGACATAAGCAAAGCATATGATTCTGTCAATTTAGAACTTTTTACAAAGTCTTTCAAATGAATATCAATGCCTCAAACTCTTATTAATATACTTACTAACCTTATTACTAATCACCAAAACTAGGTTATATCTAATCTTGGTTTTACTAACTTTTATTCAGTTAAAAATAATATAGATCAAAGAGAAACTATAACTTTATTATTCTGGAGAATCTATTATGATTCTTTAATTTATAAAATACTTCACATTTTTTAGGCTATACTCTATTTGCATTCTAGAAAACCAACTTACACTCATCTCAAACCCAAACTTTAAAAACATCTGTATTAGTTTTAGCTTATATGAATAACACTCTCTGGATTGCAAAGTCCAAAAAAAAGCTTAACCTAATAACTAAAACTGCTACATCCTTCTATCAAATGGTTAATATTCAAATTAATCTAACAAAGTCTATTCTAGTCACAAACTTCTCTACCACTTTTATGTAGTTCTCTGAATCTTTAATTTATTTTATTCCTAAAAACCAACTCTTTAAGTTTCTTAAATGTTGGTTCATACTTAATAACAAACAATTTTAAGTTATCAAACTAATAAAAGAAGAGGCTTATAATCTTATCAATATCATCAACACAAAGAAAATTACTGACAAACAAATTGCTTACATTATTAATATAGTAATCATTCCAACTTTGGAATATCGATTACATAACATTATTCTTTCTCATACTACATGTAAGCAAATCTTATCTAAATACTTTACTGTAGCAAAATACAAGTCTTATCTTTCCAGATCTATACCAAACAGCACAATGCTTAACCTACAGTTATATAATATCTATAATATATAAGACATTCAACTCTAGCATCACATTTCTAAGTATCTTTAACGAATCAACAACCCTGAACTTCTTGGCATTACAACTCAAATCAGACTTTAATAACTACAAAATAACTTATGGTCTCTTATTAATATTTTATATCATCCTAAATCAATTATCAACAGTCTTAACAGACACTCATTAAACTTTAAAATTATTCAACTTTTTATTCATCTAGGCTTAGTAATCTTAGCCAATTCTAATATTATATGGCCTCATACAATTAGTAATGAAGGCCAGTCACTAGAATCAATCTTATCTCAGCATTTCAAATACCCAATCTTTAAAAAACAACTTAGTCAATCTAATATTATGTATCTTAAACAACTCTGCACAGCTGACAATAGTACCTTATTAAATTAGAAACATTTTTTATCTAGACTTTTATTCGTATCTAAAGAAAAAAAACCTCTTTGGTTTTTCTACTTAGAAGATAGAATTTAGCACACTTCTACTACCAAAATATACTACTATACTACCAATTACCTAGTTATAACCCTTATGCTTATTATACTATTAATACATCTAAAAAACTTACAAAATCTAAACTTTGGTTACTTTCATATCATAATGAAGAAATTATTATTAAAAAAATATGAAAATACTTCTTCTCATCTAACTATTACTTTATCACTCACTGGACTTCTAATATAGATTTAAATTACTTAAAATCCTATTTTTAACCTCCTGCTAAATACAAACAATGCACAAGATGCTACCTTAATTCACACAAAATTAACCAAACTTGTATTATTGAAGTTTCTGCAATTATTTTAATATAATTTCTTGGCAGAACCAATTCCAAACACCAACTTAACCTCAATGCAAATTACTTGGATCTTATTTGCTCTACAGCTATCAAGCATCCAACCTGTATTTCTTCTCTACCTATAATTCCTATTTCTAATTCAATTGCTTCTGAAATCTTTATTCTAAGTAAAATTACTAACAAACTTATATCTATCTCTTAACTTAATCACTCTTACTAACAATTATCCTTTTATACTAATGGCTCAGTAATCAACATTAGTACTGATCAATGCACAATAGGTATTGGTTAGATCCAAGTTGATAATAATAACCAAACTATTAACTTCTTTTTTACTAAAATACAATTCTGGCCTTCATCATATAAAGCTGAGCTTTTTTTAATTATTACTGCAATATCAACAGCTCTATGCAATTCAGTAGTTAATATTTTTACTGATTTCCAATCAGTAATCTTCAAATTTAATAATCTTTAACCTTACTTAAATTACCCTAATTAGTTATTCAAATTCAACTCATGGCCTATTTGGCATACTCTTTCTAATATTATCAAATCATACAAATTACAAATTATCTTTTACAAAGTGCAAGCCCATTTAGATAATAATCTTAATGATCAAGCAGACTTTTTTGTTAAACAACATCCATCATCACTACTTCTTTTATTTAATTATACAAACCTTTACAATTCTTATCATATTCTTCAATGAGAGCAACATTATATAGAACTTCCTACAAGATATTTTATTAAGCAAATATGTAAAGCCTACATATTAGCTATATAGGC
>CAJVQA010011547.1:0-10649 GCA_910591915.1 Cetraspora pellucida
AAAAAAGTAAACTTTAAAATATTTTTTTTAATAAAATTTTATAAAATTATAAATATTTTATATATAAAAATAGTATAAAAATTGTTACTTTTTTTAATAATATCTTAGAATTATATATTCAAATTTAATAAATTATTTTTTATTTATATTTTACAAATCTGTAGAATTTAAATAAAAAAAATTTATTGAATTTAATTAAATAATTACTAAAATATCATTAATAAAAATTAATTTTTTTTTTTAGTATTAAAGTGCCTTTTTTAATCTTTTTAATTTTTATTAATAACTTATTTGCTAATATAATTCTATAAACAATACAGAAAGAGTATACAATTAGTTATATAGAGGAAAGTTAACAGAATTCAGACAAAATTGTTTTTATTGAAATTTTTCTTGAATTTTAAACTTAAATATCTTATTTAAAACTTAATCAATTTTAATAATTTAATACTTATTTTTAATTTTACAAACTTGTAAAATTAAAAAATACTAAATTATTAAAATTGATTAAGTTTTGGATAAGATATTTAAGTTTAAAAGTCAAAAAAAAATTCAATAAAAACAATTTGTCTAAATTCTAATAACTTCTTCATATATATAATTTTTTTATATTATCTATTTAAGGAGTTCATCTAAAAGTTTCTTACTAATTACTATATATAACATCTTTGTTTAGATGTTTTATTTTAAACCTTTTGAACCTGTATCTGTATTAACATTACTGAATCAAATTCAGGTCATCATCTCAAATTTAGAATTATTTTATTTTTAAAATAAATCTTTTGAAGTTTTTTATATCTATTTTTACAACTAATTTGATATTATTATAGCAGAACCAATATTTATAATTAGAGTTATATTATTAAATCATTATATGGGAGTGAGTTAGTAGAAAAGGAACAAATCATTTTTAGTAAAATTTTTTTAATTTTTAAATTTAAATAACTCAACAATTATTTAATCAAATTTGCTAAAAATTTTTTTATTTTAATTTTGAAATTATATAAAATTAAAATAAAAAAAAATTTATCAAATTTAATAAAATAATTTTTAAGATATTTAAGCTTAAAGTCAAGAAAACTTTTACTTAGAAAAATTTGTCACTTTTTTACTGACTTACTCCCATATTCTTATAAAGATTACTCAAATCTTAGCATCTATTTCATAACATATCTCTGATATTTTGATATATCTTTGTCTTTTTATCAGACTTTTAATCCAAATAGCCTATATAAGACTATAATCAATTCATCAATATATAAGATTGGTCTAATATCTTTTTTTTCTAATAGTATCTCTAAGATTCCTAACTCAGAAGTTCTTGCCTATCTGAGTACTATAATCTTGATATCTATTTTATAAGTCTAGTCTTTATAGTAGTATTATTAAAAATCTGTACTATCTTTTTACTTCAGTTTTTCTAAATGGACTTTTTGTTTTCTAATTTTAATAAATTTATATAGCTACAAGAACTTATTTAGAGTTTGTATTATCTAATACTAGTTTGCATTCTTTTGTATAATGCTATACTTATACATATGTCTTATAACTTGTCAATCATATTGGTATAATCATTATTACAGATATTCTAACCCAATTATTAGAAACAGTTATTATAATATGAATATTATATAGATAATTATCTAAATTTTTAACATTAATAAGATTTGAATATCTAATTTATTACTTAAAAAGTTAACAACTTATCTACTTTATTAAGTCATTATATCTCTTGAAATTATTTTTTTTTTTAGTATTAAAATAACTTCTTTGATCTTTTAACTTTTATTAATAACTTTTTTAATAATACATATAACTTTTCTATATTACTTATTTAAGAAATCTACTTAAAGTTCCTAACTAATTACTATATCTAACATCTTTACTTAAGTGTTCTATTTTAAATCTTTTGAACCTGCATCTGTATTAACATTACTAGATTAAGTTCAGATTATTATCTCAATCTTAGAACTATTTTATTTTTGAAATAAATCTTTTAGAGTCTTTTGTATCTATTTTTACAACTAATCTAAGTATTGCTATAACAAAATTAATACTTGTAGTTAAAGTTATATTATTTAATTACTATGTCCTTATAGAGTTTACTCAAACTCTAGTATATACTTCACAATATAAGGCTAGTACTTTAGTATACTTCTATTTTTTTATTAAACTTTCAATTCAGATAGCTCATGTAAAATTATAACCAGTCTATCAGTATATCAAATTGGACCAATATTCTTTTTCTTTAGTTTATTTCAATAACCTAGTTAGTAGTATCTTTAAGATTTCCAACTTATTCATTTTCTCAAACTAGTTTTTACAGTAGCACTATCAAAGATCTATACTATCATTTTACTTAGATCTTTCCAAATAAACTTCTTATTTTCTAATTTTAACAGATTTATATAACTACAAAGACTTATTTAAAATTTGCACTGCCTAATATCAGTTTGCATTTCTTTGTATAACCAGTTACACAAATGCTTTATAACCTACCAGTCATGCTAATATGACTGTCATTATAGACATCCTAACCTAATTGTTAGAAACAGTTACTGTAATATGAATATTATATAGGTAATTATTTAAATTTTTGCTATTAATAAGATTTGAACATTTAATCTACCATTTGAAGAAATGATAACTTATTTACTTTACTAAGTTATTATACTTTTTTGAAAATAATTTTTTAAATTTTAAAATGTTTATATATTATATAATACTTATATTAAAATTTTTAACAAAATTTTAATCAAAAATATCTTAGCAATTACTAACCAAATTTAATATAAATTTTTTTATTTGAATTCTACTGATCTGTAGAATTCATATAAAAAAAATTATCAAATTTATCAAATAATTGTTAAGATACCTTTAATTAAAATTATTTTTAATTTTTTTTTTAATATTAATAATAAAATTATATTTTTATCTTTATTAAATATTTATTTAAAATTTTTATATAAAGTATAAATTTATTTTAAAAATATTATAAAAAGAATAAAAGCTTAAACTAGTTTACCTGTAATCTAAACTAACAAAAGTGGTTAAGGCTCTTTTAAATTTAAGTATTAGTAATAATATATAAAAAATTAGTTTAGTATTTAATTTATTATATATATCAGAAATTAATTTTAAAAGAATGTAGTAATCTAGTAAAATAAATAGATTGTTAATCTCTAAGTAGCAGATCTGAAGTTTAAATCCTACAGATAACAAATTTTGAAATTTATATCTATGTTATGATAATTGACTCTGTTAATTAGTTAAATTGGCATATCTGTAACTTTTAGTTGCATTATCTCAAATAAGAGCTTAAAGCATTTATGTGAAGTATAATATTACATCTATATAGAGGAATATTAATAACCAATATTGCATAAGACTTCAATGCAAATTTATGATAAGACCATCAGACATAAAAAGTAAAAGAATTGAAAAGTTAAAAATCTACTTAAAGATCCTGAGTAAGAAGATAGCATAAAACTTTCAACAATGCTATTAGACTAATAGAAGCTTATGAAACATTTTTAAAGAGATAGATAAATAAATTGAATAACATAATATATAGAAGAGCATATGACCAACTAGGCTGCTAGAATTGTCAGAGAAAAAGGATACTAAGATATACCACATCAGGTTATCTGAATTAAAAGTCTAGAGAGTTCTGTTAGTTCTGAGTAGCAGTTAGTAGAAGATAATAAAGAAGATATTAAAAAGATGAGTACTAGAGTTTTGGATAAGCCTTACAAGAGTATAGTGATTTAACAATTAGCTTTGACTGCAAATAATGGTTTAGGCCAAAGTAATATCAGATTAGCTATAAGTATAAGATATAAAAGACTTTAATAGATTTTAGTACAAAGTTAAGTATAACTTAGTAGTCATAACATGTCTTCATTAGTTTATTAAAGTTATTAATAAGATGTAGTAAATACAAAATCAGAATGTTTAAATAAAGGAACTACAGATAGGTCTTAGATATAGCAACTAGTATAAAACCTTTAAGCAAACTTTTTAAACTAGACAATAACTAAAGTATATGAGTGGCTAGTTGTATATATTTTTTATAATTGTCTCTGTATCTGTTATATTAACAAATGCTATTTTATAATTGCCTCTGTATCTGTTATATCAACAAATGCTAGCTAATATATATTATTAATAAAATCCTAAGTCACATATACTTATCTTAACAGCTAAAAAAAAGAAAAAAATGAATTAATTTTAGAATAAATATAATTAGAAAGAAAAGATTAAAATAAATGTAAAATAAAATTAAAGAGTAAATCGAAAGTAAAAAGATAAGTTGCTAATCTTGAAATACAATAAGAAATCCAAATTTTATAATATATTTATTAATTAAAATGAAGTAAAAATTTAATAACAAGTATTATAGCTATTTTTTAAAATAATAAATTTGAAATAGTAAAGATAATTTTATTTAGTACTAAATCTAATAATGTTGAAAAGACTAATGATAAGTCTACTGTATTATGTGTAGTTATATAATACAGTTATATAATTTGGCAATATAGTTTGGTTATAGTTTCAGAAATAGTATTAAGTATATTTGTATTTAGAATATATTGTAATAAATTGGCAATAAGGTTATATAGCAGCTAGTTAAATGAATATATTATCCAATAAAGATGAAAGCTGGTTTTATAGCATTGATAACAAGTTGGTAAATATAAGTAATATCATTTGTATAAAAAATATAAAAGAAGGTCATTAAATAAATTTTAATTCTAAAAAATTTAATTCTAAAATATTAAAGTTATATAAAAAGGTTGAGATTTTTTAATTATTGTTAATATATAGCTAAATGGCTTGTTAATTAATTTGGTTAAAAATTTTGTTTTATTTTTAAAACCAGTTTTGTGTAATTCATAGTGCATAAATATGTATATAACAAATTGTATAAATGCTATAATAAATAAATAATTCTAATATCCAGATCAATTCTTTAAAATCTATTCTGGTTACTAACAATCCTCTATCTCACTATACACCTATCTCTTATAATAACCATCTTCTTTCTCTTCACTCTTCTAAAATACTATTTAAATTTTTAGGTTGTTGGTTTACTTTGAACAACAAACAATCTAAACAAACAAAACTACTTATCTCTGAATCCTCTTAATTAATCCAAATCACTAAAACCAAATGTATTACTGACTCACATGCTCATTATATTATTAACACAATGATTATTCTTACTCTTAAATACTGACTTCAAAATATCATAATCAACCAACCAACTTGCAATAAAATTTTTACTTAGCATATTGGTTTTGTCAAACTTAAAGTTAAACTTTGTTGTACAATACTTTCTAGCACCCTTCTATATTTACAAATTTATAATATTAAACATATTTGGAATATCCAACTGCAACACTATATTCCTAATCTTATTAAACAACTTAATAATCCTGACCTATTAGGCACATCTACTCATATTCGAATTCAACAATTACAAAACAATCTTTGGTTTTCAACTAACATTTTTTCTTATTCCAACCCAATTATTGATAGTCACAACTGCCTAACCACAAACTTTAAAATTATACAGCTCATCAAACATATTTTCTGAACATTCTCAACTAATCCAATCTATAACATTTCTTATACTTTATATGATAGAACTATCTCTTTTGAATCTCTTCTTTCCTCTTATTCTAAATATCCTATTTTTAAAAAACAACTTAGACATCACAAACTTCTCTTTCTTGAACAACTTACTACCTATGATAATTTATATTTATTATATTGGCAACATATTTCTCCCAGACTAAACAAACTTCCTAAAGGTGTTATATCTCAATAGTTTACCATTCTTAAGAACATTAATACTAGCAATTCCTATAAACATACATTATATGATCATTTTAATCTATCTCAGTCAAACTACTTTTCTTATACTACTGGCTACTTTAACTCTAATACCAAACCCTGGCTACTTACTGTTCTCAATAATCAAATCATTGTAGGCATGACCAGAAGGCACAATAGCCTACAGGCCTTACTCTTATCACTTACTGGCACTGTTCATTTCAGTCTCAGTTTTCTAACCTTTATCCTATTCCTCTTTCTACTACTACTATATGCCCTGGATATCATCTTAACTCCAATACAATTACCAACAAGTGTACTATCTTTATTTCTACAAATTTGGCTACAAAATTACTTTGTCATATTAATTCTGACAAAACTCTTAACCTACATGCCAATTTTCTTGATATTGCATACTCTGTAACTATTTGATATCCTTTATATATTCCATCTTCTTCTTTATTAACAATTAATCTACAACAATTACCTGGTATCTTTCAGCTAGACCAACTTACTGACAGCCTACAGTCTATTGCTAATTCAAACTATAACCTAACTACTATCTCATTTTATACTAATGGTTCAGTTATTGAACTTGGTACTTCTCAATGCTCTATGGGCATAGGTTGGGTTCAAGTAGATAACTCTACAACTACTTATTTATTTCAGGCACAAATTAAACTTTGGCTATGCTCTTTTAAAGCTGAAATTCTTGCTATTCTTTTAGCAATCATTACTGTTTCTAGAAACTGTTCAGTTCAAATTTATACTAACTCACAATCTGTAATCTCCAAATATCACAGTATTTGCTCATTAGCTTCTAAACTCTCTCATACTCATATCCTATATTTTTTCATTTGACAAACTTTTATTAACTTCATTAATTCATATAATATTCAGCTTACTTTTCATAAAGTTATTGCACATTAAGATGATCCATTTAATAATCTTGCTGACCAGCTTGCTCGCAGTTACCAAATAGTACCCTTTTTAACATTTTTAAGTAACAACCCTTACAACCATGCATATACTCCATTTATTGACCAATTTCCTATTGAGATTCCTATTTAATACTTTATATGTACTATCTGTCAAGCTTATATTATAACACTTTGGACATCTCAATATTGTTTTTAACAATGGTCTACTATTGCACTCAATATTAACTAAGAAGCCACCTGGCTTTATATTAATAATAATCCAAAAGTTTCTAACTTTGCACATAGCTTTTATTCTTCTATTTTAAAAACCTTTCATGTTAAAATTCTCTTAGATGAACTATCTGTTTCTTATACTCCTCACAAACACAACCCTTCTTACTCTTCTCTCTTTCATCAATGCAATCAAACTAGTTTTCTTTTACACTGGACTTTCTGTTCTTTTATTCAAACAATCTATCATTTAATCTTTAATTCTCTTAACTGCATCTTAAATGCTACTGCTCTTGACATGTTTACTAATTCTGTCTCTAATTTACATCAAGAAATTCTTACACTTAACAGTTTTAAACTGCACAACTTTTTTTATACACCATCTCTTATTTTTACTTTATCTAGCTTAGTTCCTATTGACCTTATTTTTATTATTCACAATACTTCTATTTTTTATCATACAGCTATCTCACTTTCTATTAAATTTCTTCTTCATTTAAACCAATAAATTTATAAACAAATATGGATCACATATTGTATTTTATAATCTGCTTAGTCTGCTATTACATCTTCTACAAATTTAACTTATAATTCTCCTTTTAATTTACTATTACCTCCTATTTTAATATCACAAATTATTACTAAAATTGATTTTTGGACTATCCAATAGATTAAATATCATATCTCTCTCTTATATATTATTACTAACATCCAAATCTAGGTGAGCCTTGGTCACTCTTGTAGGTTTAGGTCACAAATTATATGTCTGAGTCTTTATTCTTTATATGTAATTTAAAAGCAAGCTTTTCTTTATAAAAACTTTAATTGAATTTTAATAAAGTTAAAGGCATGGCTTTACTATTAATATTTAAAAAAATATATATATTTTTTTGATATTAAGATAAGGTTATGCCTTCTAGTCTTTATTAGTATATTTGTTATAGCTAGTACAAATTTATTTATACATCATTTATCACAATATATCTATTCAAATATAGAACTCAGATATATTTATCTGCAACTTAAACCTATTAAAGTTTTGATTATGTCTTATTTATATTTAATCTAGATTTTTGTTTCACTACAAATTGTATTAGATAGCTTATATATTCTCTTCATATCTTACAACCTATTTTTAACAACTTTCAAATTTGTCTACTGGGTCATTTTCTTCTTTTGAGCTACTATTTTTGATTAGTCTGAAAGATGCCTCTCTAGCATGTATCTTAAGCCAGGTTTTTACTACTACTGCTAACTTCTTAATTTAGGTACTAGTAGCATATATCTCAAGTCAGATTTCTGCTACTGCTGCTGGTTTGCAACTCTTCTTGGTTTTAACATCATTTTCAATAAATTGTACATCTAATTTGCCTCTTAAATACTTTCTTTTATAGTATAGATAGAACTCTATTTCAGGAATAAGTACACATTCTTTTCTAGCCATTGACCAATGTTTTTACTACTGTTACACAGTGCTGCAAGTTTTTCTTTATTCTGTTTCCAATCACAGGCAATCTTTCTGTCTTATTAAGAACATTTTAGCCTGAATTTACATTTAGACTAAGATGTTTAAACTATGTTCAAGTAGGTTTTCACTTTCAATTTAGATATCTTAATCATAATTGGTATAGCATTTATGTTGATATTACAGATTGAATGAATAAATAAAGAGTGAATAATAGGTAAATAATAGAAAAAAATCTGCCATTTTTCCACCCTATATTCACCAAATAATGGCAGCATAATAGCAACATAACAGCAGAATAACAGTAAAATAACAGAAGGTTTGTTAATATATGTATCATAATAATAACTTAATAGCAAAATAATAGAACAGTTTTATTATTTTACTTTTAGTCTTTGTAACTAAAAGTAAAATAATAGAACTGTTCTATTATTTTGCTATTATGTTACTATTATGTTACTTATATTAACAAACTTTCTGTTATTTTATTGTTATTCTGCTGTTATGCTGCTGTTATGCTGCTATTATTTGGTGGATATAGAATAGAATATTGGCAAATTTTTTTTCTATTATTTATCTATTATTTACCCTTTATCTATTCATTTAGCCTGTATATGTTCTACTTATTTTACTATAGACTTTCATATAAGCGTGATTAGAGCTTTAGTTTAAAACCTTTAGATATATAGGACAGACTACAACTTCTCTATATAGATGGCTACATTTTATTTTTAGTCATTCTACAGTATTAGAGGTGCTTTTAATCTTAATAAAGCTAATCTTTTGTCACAAACCTTCTATGTATGCATTGCTTCTCTTACCACTTTAGTTTATATTATCTTGGTATTACTTTTTTAATCAAGTACTTTACAAGTTGGATACAAAGATATTGGTACTGCTTTATCTTCAAAGAACTTATATATACAACCCTTTTGTATAATAAAACTTTCTGTAATACCACTATCACATATAGTGCCCACATTTTGCAAAGTTAGTTTCTTTTTAGGAATTCTTTTTTTTGTCATTTACTATACTTGGACTTGACTACAAAGCTTTATATTTAATTACAAACTCCTTATAGATTACAGAGACTAAAATCTTTTGATTTTTGACTTTAGCCAGACTTGAACTATTGATCTTGACTGTAAGAGTATAGAAGCTTAACCATTAAGCTATAGAAACTACATCTAAATATATATATATACTTTAAAGTATTTATATATATATTTATTAATATTTCAAGTATATATTATATATTAATTAATAACAATAAATTAATAATTATTAATTTAAATAGATTTCTTTTTAATAATCATTTGAACCAAACTTTTCAAAAAGCTGAACTACAGAAAAATGATATAGTTAATATATTAAACTTTATGAAAACCTTTCTGGAGTACTGTACATGCATTGTTGGACATTAAAATAGAGTTGAAAAAAAGTTATAGTCTTGTAGTGATAATTTAAAGAGCACTCTGAGACTATAGAAGAAGTAGTCAGTAAAAGCCAAGGTTTCTCATTAAGTAAACAACAAAGTTGAATATATTAGTTTTATATAACTATAAAACCTCCAAAGAATACCTACAAGGATTAAGAACTCACAAAAGCAAAAAGTTTGTTCATTTAGCACTTTTACTTTTTTTTAAGAAAAAATTTGTGAAAGTGGATAATTCAGTTTACTTCTTCTAAAGATCGATATATAAAATCACCAAAACAGTTAGTAATATTTACTTTCTAAATAGAATTGTTAATGATGTAAATCAGAAATAATACAAAGCCAAACTCTGCTATACAATACCATCTAGTACCCTCTTACATCTACAAATTTATAACATCAAACATATTTGGGACATTTAATTACAACACCATATTCCTAATCTTCTTAAAGAACTTAATAATCCTGACCTATTAGGCACATCTACTTGTATTCGAATTCAACAATTACAAAACAACCTCTGGTTTTTAATTAGTATTTTCTCTC
The DNA here is from genome assembly GCA_910591915.1 of Cetraspora pellucida. Taxonomy (NCBI): domain Eukaryota; kingdom Fungi; phylum Glomeromycota; class Glomeromycetes; order Diversisporales; family Gigasporaceae; genus Cetraspora; species Cetraspora pellucida. The sequence goes on from CAJVQA010011547.1 coordinate 10,436, forward strand.
ATCCCAACCTAATTATTGATGGTCCTAACCATTTAACTACAAACTTTAAAATTGTACAGCTTATTAAACATATTGGTTGAACATTCTTAATTAATCCAACTTATAACATTCCTTACACTTTGCATGATAGAACTATTTCTCTGGAATCTCTTCTCTCCTCTCATCCTAAATACCCTGTCTTCAAAAAACAACTTAGATACCACAAACTTCTCTT
>CAJVQA010011548.1:0-10647 GCA_910591915.1 Cetraspora pellucida
ATTAAGTTTGTTTTAAGCTTATTGATTTTTGCGTTAGAGGCTTTTTCATATTTATCAAATAGATCTAGCAATGTAGTCCAGTCTGTAGGTGAACTAATGCTAACTGTTAAGTCATCTGCATATGCTGCACATTTGAAGGACTGGTTGTTGATTTTGATTCCAGTTATTTTGTTGTCTATTAAGTTTAGTAGTAGTTCAAATATATGAACATGTAGCAAAAGCGAGAGAGAATCTTCTTGTCTAACTTCTCTTTTTACTCTGAAGGGACTTGTGATGTTTCCTGAGTCCAAGATGTGAGCTTCTTGTCAAGTAAATAGATTCTTTACCAGATCTCTGAACCTTTTATTGAAATTCATTTTTTTTAGTACTATTTGCAAAAATTCTTGACTTATTCTGTCAAAAGCTTTTTGTTAATCTACAAAAAGCATCCAATGTTCTTTAAGATCATTACTTTGGTTTCTTAGCATTGTAAGAATGTTTATTGCTAAGTCTGTAATTAATTTTTTTGCAATAAAACCTTGTTGATGTTAGGGTACTATTGTTTCACAGATACTATTCAGCCTAATTGTCATGATTTTCATAAAAATCTTTGTGTCACAATTTATTAAAGATATTGGTCTCCAATTATTTATATTATGTAGCTCTTCTGATTTCTTTGGAATTAGTGTAATTAGATTCTTACACCATAATAAGGGCATTGTTCCTGTGTTTAACACCTGATTAAAAATTATTTCTATTACTGGTGTGATCTGTTCTTCTGTGAGTTTATAAAACTTATAAGTAAGACCATCCAGCCCTGGAGATTTATTATTTGATAGTGATCTGATGACTGTTGAAATTTCTTCTTGAGTAATATGATCTGTCAGCTTGTTGTTCATATGAGATGATACTTGTAAAAGCTCATTTGTAATTTGTTCTGCTATTTCATTATCGATGTTTTTTTTGCTATAAATTTTAGTATATTGTTCCTTAATGTAATTAAGGATTTTCTTATCAGTATGTTGTCTTTGTGTTAAGGGTATCTGTATTTCTGTTGTTGCTGAATGTGAGCTTCTACTTTTGAAACATAAATAGAAGTACTTGGTAGATTTTTCTTCTAATTCTATCCAATTTGTTTTGGACCGACATTGCCATCTATTTGCCAATTCTTCTAGTTCAGTTTGAATTTGTAAATTCAGTGTGTCCAATGTTGAGAAAAGGTATGTCTGATTAGAAGTTTTTGCTAATGTTTCTTTTAATTGACTAATTTTTTTGCTTAGTCTTTTTATTTTGTCTTCTGGGGCCTTAGGTTTTTTGAAGGCCTTTATAATTGATTTAATCTAGATTTTGTGCATATTCCAGTTTGTTACAGAAGTCACATCTTGGATTTCTTTAAGTACTTCTTTCTTTAGTAGGCTGTTCTTAAAAGAGTTTAGATCGAATCTTCAAATAGCTAAGTGCTTAGGGTCATGTTTTAAATTTAGAGTGCATTTAACCAAAAGATGGTCTGAGTTGCCAAATCTAGTTTTTGTTTCTGATTTAAAGTGACTGTAGCTTTTATCTATAAATATATAATCTAACCGAGTAGCAATTATTTGATCATTATGTATTTTCTAATAAAAAGTAAAGAAGGAGTTTTGTGAAGAAAAAGAGGCTAAGTCGATGTAGTCCTTTATAATTTCTTTTAACAAGTGTCTTAAGGGGTCATTTTGAGCAATTGCTTGACTTCTTCTATTTATTTCTGGATTTAAATTTGTGTTTAGGTCTCTTGCTATAATGTTGATCATGTTTTGTTTTTTGTCTATATTCCATTTGTCGAAGAATGCAGCTCTGTCTAGAGCATTTGGTGGTGCGTATGTGTTAATTATATGAAAAGAGAATTTTTTAAAGATGAAACAAGTTGAGATAATTCTGTCTTCATGAGATCTTTTAGTATCCTGAAACTTTATCTTCTTGTTTTCTGCTAGTATTGCTGTTCTGCCTATCCAGATTGAATTGAAGAACCATTGGTCTTTCAAAAATTGCTATGTTGTAGTATTGAAAATGTTTGTTTCCTGTAAAAGAATGATATCTAGTTTGTATAATTTTAACAATGTTAATGTTCTAAGTTACTTGTCCAGATTATTTAAGCCTTTAACATTTAAAGTAGCAATTTTGATTAATGTATTGTTTATAAAAAGAATTAATGATTTTTAGGGCTTTCTTGGGCCCTTTGTTTCAGTTCATTATTCTGGTTTTTTTTGTTCACCATGCTATAGAGTTTTGCATTCTTGTGTTTTCTTTTTTTTCTTACTACTAGTGTGAATGCTGCATTTTCTGTATTTTCCTAATCAACTGTATAGTCATCCTCTTGATTCATATTCATGTTCTCTAGAACTGAGTTGGTAGGACAATCATCTTTGATAAGCTCATTTTCTGCAAGTGGTTCTATTTCAGCATCTATATTATTCATAACAAGGTTCTCTTCAGGTTTAGTTGCTTGTTCTTAGTTGAGTGCTGTCTCTGCAGTATCATTTTCTGCTGTATCTTGTGTTGTAGCATGTCTCTTGTCTGTATCCATTACATTTTCTGTAATGATCTTCTCTGGGGTCTCAACTAGGTTCTTTTTTTTGTTTTTAAGTTCTTAAAAGTGTTGTCTTAATTTCTTTGCCTCTTGAAATTGCAAGCAGTTTTCCTTAATATGACCTGTTTGATCACTGAAGTAGCATACTTTTGGTGCTTCTTTCTATTCAGTCATGACTCTGTTGTCTTTAATAAATATAAAGCAAGAGAGTCTTTGCTCTAGCTCAGAGTCTTCTGTGTTATCAAAAATAACAATCTATTGGTCTGTTATATAAGGAGTGCTTTCAATAAGTAATGGTTTAATTGAGACAATTTTTCCAAAATTTTTGAATGCTTTCTTAACTATTATAGAGACTTGTTCTTTGGTTCCTAAAGGGATGTTTCTTACTTTTACTAAAAGAAACAATTTGTGTGCATTTGTAGGAATATATCTATAGTAAGTTTCATTAAAGATTTTAATTCCTTTAATAGCATGATATGCCAATTGGTTTTGGTTTAAGAAAACAATTTCAAGATAAGTTCTCAGATCCTTTCTAAAATGCTGTTTGGCAGCTACGATGGCTTTTTCTAGTTCTTTATACAAAGAAGCCATAATTTCATTAAGAGAACTATGGAGACTAGCAATTTTAATGATCAGTGCATTGTTGTTTTTAGATCTAACTTGGTTTCTAGATGAAAAAGCAACAAAGGTTGATTTTCCTCTTTTCAATTTAGCAGTCAGGTTCATGCCTTGTTTGGTTACTGAGGCATAGCTTTGAGTAGCTTTGTCTGCAGATTGGGGTTCTCTAGTAACACATGTTTCAACTGTTGTATCTAACACGTGACTGTCTTTGGTGTTGTTTTCATTTTGATCATCTGTTTTGTTTCTATATCCAGATGTGTTTTCTAAAGCCTAAGCACTTTTTTCATTTTGTATTATGTTTTCTAACCAGTCTTCCTTATTTTGAACTACTACAACTAGTACTAGCTCTTCATTTCTTGCTGATTTCATCATTTCTTGAGCTGTTAAAGTGTGATTAGTATCTGTATTATTCATTTTTTCGATAAAAGAGTTATTTATATTTTCTTTTCTTTCAAGGTCAAGTTTTTGTATTTTGAAGGTTTTTTCTGTTGGCAGTGGCTTTACTCTTCAAGAAAGCTTTCTTTTTCTTGGAACAAAGGCTTTGGTCCTTGTTAGTATCTTATTTGATAAGTTTTGATTTCTTTTTGTTGAGATTATAATTGTTGTTTTTATTTGCCTTTCCCAATCTGATGTAAACAGGAAAGAGTTTTTTAAGTTTTTCAATGGTCTTTTTTTGAATTCTTCTTTACAAATTTCTTTGTTCTTCATATGCTGCCAAGTGTGTTTGCATTTCTTTTACTTTATCTTAGCATATTTGTCATTTCATTGTTGTATATATATCTGGTCTTCTTTTATTAAGTTCTTTTAAAATTAAAAGTTTATCTATTATATATTTTATAAATGCATTTCTTTTAGTACTACTTCTTCTTGTCATACAATATACCTTTTTGGTTCTCTTTAACTTTTTTCAAAAATATGTCCAATCATAGATCATAACTTCTAATTTTGATTCTAAGTCTTTAATTGCTCTAGTTTTTTTTCACTTTGCTTTTAGTCTTGTATTTGTTATTGGCTTGCATAGCAATTTTGCTAGTATATTAGTACATTTGTTTTTCTATTCTAAGCAGTACTCTGTCTTTTTACAACTGACTTCTTCAGTCTGTATTGTTTTTTTGCTTGTTGCTTCTTTCTTTGCTAGACTATTAGCTTTGTTATTTTATTTATTTTTACTATAACTTTTTACTTTAACTAACTCTATCTATATATTTTTTGTTATAATAAGGTCTCTAATCTTCATTATTTATATTGTATTTTTCTTTTTAAGAATTTGTTTTTATCTGCTTGTTTCAAACCTCTACTAATGTTTTTTATTGCAATATTGCTGTCTATATATATTTCTATTTGTTTTTTCTTAAGTATTGTTAAAATTTCTACTTATATTGCTATTAGCTTAGCTATTATTAATGTCTGCTATTTTTTTAAGCCTAGTGCTATTTTTTTTTCTAACTATTCTTGTGTTTTATTTGTTTGAACCTATTCTATATCTATTTTATTTTCATTTACTGTCTTTTTTGTCTTTTACATTTGCTATACTATCTGTATATATTGTATATTTATTTGTTTCTTGTTATATTTTTTCTTAAGATTTCTACTATTTCTTGATTAATATTTTCTTTCAGCTTTTGTTATCTAATAATTTTTATTTCTAATTCTTTTATTATTCTAATCTTTTTGAGATTTGTTCTCTAAATTCTAGTCTGTTTGTCTTTATTATTTTTGCTATTTGATCTATTGCTATATTAATTTGTTACTGCCTTTTTTTAATAACATGTTTAAAACTATATTGATTTTGCTATTTGATCTAATTCATTATTGGCAGCTGTCTTCTCTTTGTTTTTTTTTTTGAATAACCATTATATTTATTAACTTTAGTTATTAGTTTATCTTTTTTACTCTTCATTTGTCAGTATTCTACTAATATATATTTTTTTTAACTATTTTTTTCAACTGTTTATAATCTTATACATCATTTACTATCTATTTTTTTCTTCATTTATTTTTTGAAATACTTTTCCATTTAACTTGCATTGCTTGTATATTTTGTCTATTTGTTTTAAAGTGTTTCTTGACCTCTCTGCTTTTTGATTTTCTAAGCACTTTTACTTCTATTGTTTTGAACCACTTTACTTTTTTTACTTTGCTTAATAAATCTTTGAAATTTTTTAGCTGTTGTCATATAATTAATCTTTTACTTTTTGTATCTAACAGTTGGTTTAAGTATATTAACCTTATTTTATCTATTCTAGTTTTGCTTTTCTTCTATAAATAAGTATTGATAAGCTTATTTATTTTAATATTATATCTAAAAATTGTCTATAGATTATCTTTTATTTTATATTTATTTTTAGTTTTCTTGCTTTTAGTATTATTAAACATGCTAGATTGTTTTTCCAACTATTTATGTTCTTTGATATCTTCTCTAGTTTTTATGTCTTTTGTTAGACTTGCTCTTTAACAGTCTTGTATTATTTTTAATTTTGTTAACTGTTCAAGACTGTCTTATTAGTTTAGTTTTACTAATAGGCCATCTACTTGTTTTATTAATAACTCTTGTCATAATGTTCTACAGATTTCAAGATCTTTGTGTTCTATTATGCAGTTTTTCAATGTTTTTTGTAAGCTGCTCTTTTGTTTTGCCAAACTTATTATTAGTTAATGTATTTTATTTATATTTTTTTCTGATATCTTCATTAGTTAAAGCATATAACTTAATTTGGATATTATTACTATATTGTTAATATATATGATCTGATTTATCATCATTTTTTGTATTTGAGATCTTTTATTGTTTGGCTTATTATTACTCTTATTTTCTTCTTTATCAGTACTTTATGTATTTTGTTATTTAGCCATATTTCTAATGAATAAACTATCTTATTTTTTGTTTTTTTTATTATTTACTTTTTCTAAAAATTACTTCTTTTTTTTCTTTTTTAACTTTTGTATTTATTATTAGCAGTTTTTATTTAGCTCTATTTATCTTTATATTATTTATTATAAAGATCTCTTCTGCTATTTCTAAGATCTTTATTAGCTGCTTTCTACTATTTGCAATCCATGTTGTATCATCTATATATGCAATTGTTGCTTGGCAATACTTTGTAATATTGTTACATTGCATATCTTTTCTAATTTGTTGTTCTACTGTGTAGTCTAGTCTTTCATCTTCTTATATTCTTTCTAAAAGTAAGTCATAAAAAAACCTTTATATTAATGATAATATTACCTTATTTTGGTCTATACTATCACCTGCTGTTATTTCTTTTGTCAGACTATATGCTATAATAATTCTTAGTTGTCTCTTATAGAAAAGACTTAGAATGTTCTTTTAGATATCTTAACTCTTTGCAATACTAATTTAAAACTTTCAAGTAGAACTGAATCAAATGCTTTTTTTATATCTTGCATAAGTATCCATACTTCTTTATTTTTCTTTTTAGCTTTTTTCATTATCATATTTAGAATATGTACTAGTTGTTCTATTAAGTTATCTAAAAGGTTTGCATAATTTGGACCTCTATGTATTTCTTTTTTCATAAAAACTTTGACAAGCCTTTTCATTACTACTTTTGTTATAACTTTTCTAAATGTTTCTATTAGTGCTATAGGTCAAATATTATTTAAACTATATTCTTATTTGACATCTTTTAGTATTAGGTAGACTTGTATTATTTTTCATTTGGTTGGTATCTTTTTTACTTTCAAATACAAACTTGTGAAACCTTTAAACACTTTCCATGTTTTCTCTTCTGCTTGCTTTATCAGAATATAACTTATGTCTAATATACCTGAAGCTGACTCTGTTTTTAGCTCTCTTAGTACTTTTTTTTATTTTTTTTTATTTTTTTTTAACTTCTGCATACCATTCTTATTTGATGTCTTTTTATAATTTGTATATCTTTTTTCACTTTCTGACATCTCTTCTAATTTAGTATATTTTTTTTCTAAACTACTTTTTATAATATTCTGTAATTTCTATTCTAACTTTTTTAAGTTTTATTAGCAAATTTGTTTCTTTTTCTACTTACTTAATAAATTTGTTAAGTATTATCTTTTTATAAGATCTATTTAATAAACTAGCTATCATCTTTTCTTAGTCTGTTTTGATTATTTCACATCTTTTATTTATATTTACTTCTATTTATTTTCTTTGTGTTTGCTTTCATTCATTCATTCTTCTTTCTTGTAACAGTATTTTTTAATCCTTCATATTTTCTATTCAAGCACTTGATCATTATCTTTGTAGCTTTGATAATTTTATATTTATTTCTTTGCCTAATGTTTTAATTGTTTATTAATTTCATTTTTTTACTTTTCTGCTACTTTTTAATTCTTTTTTGTCTTTGTATGTTTGATTAATTTTTGAAGTTTAATTAGCTTTTTCTTTTGTTATTATTCTTTTCAGCTTTTTTTTCTATTTGTTATTATATTATATACTTTTTTCTTTAGTATATATTTACTTGTTGCTGTAATAATCACTTTCTCAATTACATCCCAAATGCTATTTATTTTATTTATTTTTTTATTTTTATCTTATTTTTTTTTATAAATATCTTTTAAGATCTTTTTGACTTCTAGTTAGTTTTGTAGTTCTTATGTATAGTTTTTTCAGTCTTTTGTTTTTACCTGATCATACAAATATATTGTTCTTAATTGCCTCTTTCTTTTAGTCTCTGCCTTGCTTCTTTTTGATACTATATGCTTGATTCATATTTCTGCTATTACTATTTTATAATTACTTTTTGTAATTTCTTTTAGTTATATAATTTTTGCTTTCTGTAATCCTAATGCTAGTCCTTTTGACACTGATATATAGTCAATTCTTGTTGCTGCTTCTTCATTTGACCATGTATATTATTGTCTTATTAAGTGCATATTTTTGTATATATTGCTAAAGTTTTATTTTTTTATTTAATTAAAGATTAGCAATCTCTTGTAGTTTACTGTTTATAAGTGTTGTCTATCTAATATATTATCTGCTATATGATTAAAGTTACTTAATATAACTATTTGTGTTTATCATTTTCTTTTTAAGACTGTTTTTATAATTTTTTGCTAAATGCTTTTTTCTACTATCTTGTTATTTAGTAATAAATAAACTGCAATTACTACAAGTTTTAGTTATTTAAAGTATAGTATAATCTCTATTATATACTTGGTTATTTTCTTAATTGTACCAATATGTTTTTTTTATTGTTTATTTACTATGATTTTAATACTAGATTCTTTTTTCTTATTTTTTGCTACATTTACCTAGTATTTTACATATTTTTTCTCTTCAACATATGTTAAAAAGTTTTCTTTTCTTTCTGTAAAATTCATTTCTATGATTTCTAGTATTGCAATTTCTTTTTCTTCTGTCCAGTTAAGCAAATTTCTCAGTTTTCAATCTTTAGTTTTGAGTTTATTAATATTATAGCATGTGATTTTAATTTCTTTCTTTCTTTTTTTTATTTTTCTTTCAGCTGCTCTTGTTTTTAATTTTTTTTCATTTTTTCCTTACTCTTTTTTCTTTTTAGACCAGAAGGTATTTTTTTTTTTCTTTCTTTAAAACTTCTTTTTTTTGTAAAAAATTATTGATTTTCTTATCTGTATTTATAAGTTAAACTAAGACATTCTTAGAAGCAGTTAGCTAGGTCTTTTTTTATACCTAGCTGAATATCTTCTAATCAGTTTAGCCTATTTAAGATTTGGCTAAAACTTTTTCTACCTGTTTTGTTTTCATATATACTTGTGTATTTGGCTTTATTTTCTTTTTGGTTATGTTTTTTTTATTTCTTACTATATTGGTATTTCTATCTTCTAACCATTCTTCTATGCTCTATATCTGAAGATTGTTTTTCATTTTTATATATTCTCTATTTAGAACCTAATCAGTTTTATCCTAGTTTCTTTCTTTTTCTACAATGGTATTTTTATCTTTAACTATTTTTCTATATTTTGTATTTGAGAATCACTTCTTATTTCTATATATCTTCTGTTTAGACTTTGGCTAGTTTTTTTCTAGCTTCTTTCTCTTTTTTTTCTGAAACTTTCTTTATTTATTATTTTTTTTTCTTTTATTTAACCAGAATATTCAGAAATTGTTATATCTAATTAGTTTTAATTGAGCTGTTTTCATTTCTTTTTCTGTTACAAATATAATTATTGCTGTTTTTCTTTGATTTTTGTTTCTGTTTAGTAAAATATAAACTGATTTTGCATCTTTGCTTCTTAGGCAACATAGTAGCAAAACTTCTAAATTATTGCTTGGCAGCTTTGTTATTTTTGCTATATACTAACTTTGCTTTTGTCTTGCTTTATAATCTTTTTTGCCTTCTGTTACTCTTACCAGTTTGTTACTGTTAACTAGTATAGACCATAAGAAGCTTTATTTTTCTAATTCTTCTACTTAAACTATTATAAGAAACTGGTATTTGGATCTCTTGATTCTTACTATATATGCTTTTTAAATCTGTTGCAAATGTATTCAAGCTTTTTTCTGTTTATATCTGCTAGTAGATCCCAAATTGTTATATATTTTAAACTTTATGTTTTCTCTTTATTAGTATTTTTTTGGTTTTCTTTTAGCTCTTTTTTGTTTTTTTGCTATTTATATTTTTTCTTTTTAGTTTTTGATATATTGTTTCTTTTCTTCTAATCTTTTTTGTTATATATTTTTTGTTTTTCTTTCTTGTCTACTTTTTCTTCTTCTGCAATTATTTTGTATTAATTACTTTCTTTCTTGTTAATTCTTTGTATTGCTTTATTTCTATCATACTTACAGTCAAAGTCTACTTCTATCTATAGATTTTTTTTTAAAAAACTACTTTAATGTTTTTAACATGTTTATTGTTTTTAGTAACTATTTGATAAAGTTTGTATATTCTTCTTTAGTCTTTCTAGATATATTATATGCTGATATATTTGTAAATAAACTGCTGTTTTGATTACAAATTTTCTTGCTTAGTGCTTACATACTTTCTTTAAGTAGTACTTCTACTATATTAATTTCTCTTTTAGTTTCTTGTTTTTTTTTTTTTCTTCTATTGTTAATCCTTGTCTTGATTATTTCCTATTCATTTCTACATTTTCTTGTTTTTGTTCTTTTTTTGTTCTTTTTCTTTCTTTTTATTGTTATAAAACGATTTATTATTATTTTATTATTATTATTTTATTATTAGTTATTATTATTATTATTATATTATTATTATTATATTATTATTATTCAGTATTAGTTATTTTATTGTTGTATTATTATTATTAGTAGAAGTTGCTGGAACATTCTGGTTGATTAGTAATCACTTAGTCGCTTAGACGCTTAGTTGCTTAGTTGCTTAGTCGCTTAGTCACTTAGACGCTTAGTCACTTAGTCGCTTAGTAATCAGTCACTTAGTAATCATTAGTCATTAGTTGCTAGAACCTTCTGGTCGCTTAGTAATCGCTTAGTTGCTTAGTCGCTTAGACGCTTAGTCGCTTAATCGCTTAGTCGCTTGGCCGCTTAG
>CAJVQA010011549.1:0-10646 GCA_910591915.1 Cetraspora pellucida
TAAGAATTTCTGGATGTAAATTAGAGACAGAATTAGTGGACATGTCAAGAGCAGGAGCATTTAAGATGCAGTTAAGAGAATAAAAGAATAACTGATAGATTGTTTGAGTAGAAGGACAGAAAATCCAGTATAATAAAAAACTAGTTTGATTGCATTAATGGCAGAGAGAAGAGTAGAAAGGGTTGCATTTGTGAAGAATATGAGGAACAGGTAATTTATCTAAGAGAATTTTAACACAAAAGGTTTTTAAAGTAGAAGAATAGAAGCTATGTGCAAAATTAGAAACTTTTTGATTATTATTAATGTAAAGCCAGGTGGCTTCCCAGTTAATATTTAATGCAATAATAGACCATTATTGAAAATGATTTTAAGATGTCCAAAGTGTTATAATATAAGCTTGACAGATAGTACATATAGAGTGTCGAATAGGAATCTTAATAGAAAATTGATTATAAAAGGGAGTATATGCATGGTTGTAAGAATTGTTACTTAGAAATGCTAGAAAGGATAGTATTTGGTGACTGCGAGCAAGCTGGTCAGCAAGATTATTAAATGGATCACCTTGGTGTGCAGTAACTTTGTAAAAAGTAAGCTAAATATTATATGAATTAATGAAGTTAATGAAAATTTACCAAATGAAGAAGTATGGAGTATGAGTATAAGAGAGTTTAAAAGCTGATGAGCAAATACTATAATATTTGGAAATTACAGATTGTGAGTCAGTATAAATATGAACTGAACAGTTTCTAGGAGCAGTAATGATTGTTAAAAGAATAGCAAGAATTTCAGCTTTAAAAAAGCATGGCCAAAGTTTAATTTGTGCCTGAAATGAATGAGTAGTTGTAAAGTTATCTACTTGGACCCAACCTATGCCCATAGAGCATTGAGAAGTACCAAGCTCAATAACTGAACCATCAGTATAAAATGAAATAGTAGTTAGGTTATAGTTAGAATTAGTGATAGACTGTAGGCTGTCAGTAAGTTGGCCTGATTGAAAAATGCCAGGTAATTGTTGTAGATTGATTGTTAATAAAGAAGAAGATAGAATATATAAGAGATATCAAATAGCTACAGAATATGCAATATCAAGAAAATTGGCATGTAGGTTAAGAGTTTTGTCAGAATTAATATAACAAAGTAATTTTGTAGCCAAATTTGTAAGAATAAAGATAGTGCACTTGTTGGTAATTGTATTGGAGTTAAAATAACATTCAGGACATATAGTAGTAGTAGAAGAAGAAGTAGGATAAAGTTAGAAAACTGAGACTGAAATGAACAGTGCCAATGAGTAATAAGAGTAAGGCCTGTAGAGCTATTGTGTCTTTTGACCTTGCCAACAATGATTTGATTATTAAGAACAGTAAGAAGCCAGGGTTTGGTATTAGAGTTAAAGTAGTCAGTAGTATAAGAAAAGTAGTTGGACTAAGGTAGGTTAAAATAATTGTATAATGTATATTTATAGAAATGGCTTGTAGTAATGTTCTCAAGAGTGGTAAACTATTGAGATATAACACCTTTAGGAAGTTTATTTAGTCTAGAAGAAATATGTTGCCAATGTAATAAATATAAATTATCATAAGTGGTAAGTTGTTTAAGAAAAAAAAGTTTATGATGTCTAAGTTGCTTTTTGAAAATGGAATATTTAGAATAAGAGGAAAGAAAAGATTCAAGAAAGATAGTTCTATTATATAAAATGTAAGGAATATTATAGGTTGAATTAGTTGAGAATGTTTAGTCAATATGTTTAATAAGTTATATAATTTTAAAGTTTGTGGTTAGACAGTTGGGACTATTAATAATTAGGTTAGAATGAGAAAAAATGCTAGTTAGAGACCAAAGATTGTTTTGTAATTATTAGATTCGAATACAGGTAGATGTGCCTAATAGGTCAGGATTATTAAGTCATTTAATAGGATTAGGAATATGGTATTGCAGTTGGATGTTCCAAATATGTTTAATATTATAAATTTGTAAATGTAGAAGAGTGCTAGAAGGTATTGTATAACAAAGTTTAGCTTTAAGTTTGACAAGACCAATATGCTGAGGAAAAATTTTATTGCAGATTAGTTAGTTAATTACAATATTTTAAAGTCAGTATTCAAGAGTAGGAATAATTACTGTGTTAATAATATAATGAGCATGTGAGTCAGTAATATGTTTGGTTTTAATGATTTGGATTAATTGAGAGAATTCAGAGATAAGTAGTTTTGTTTGTTTAGATTGTTTGTTGTTCAAAGTAAACCAACAATCTAAAAATTTAAATAGTATTTTAAAAGAATAAAAAAGAAGAAGATGGTTATTATAAGAGATAGATGTATAGTAAGATGGAGGATTGTTGATAACCAGAATAGATTTTGAAAGATTAACTTGGATATTGGCTATAGCATAAAAGGATTTAGCTATAGATAATATATATAATAGTTCAGATTGTAATAAAGCAATTCAAAGAATATCATTTATATAAGCCAAGACAAAACATTGTTTTTGTAATGAGTTAGATATTTAAAGTTTGAGGTTAGTAGTCCAAGAGGATTGTAATTTGTAATCAGAAGTGTTTGAGTATATATAGAAGATGAGTAGAATATAGTAAATATGCCATAATAAGAAAGTAATAGTTTTATCTTGGTCAATACTATTGTGAACTAGGTAGGATGAAGTTAAACTAAGATTAGTTATAACTTGATTGTAATAATTAATAAGAAGGTCAAAGAGAATGTTAATAGTAGATAAAGGAAGTAAGAGGCAAGAGATGCATGTTTGAAGAGAGTAAAGTTAACAGAGTCATAGGCTTTACTCATATCTTGTGAAAGTAACCAAATATCCTTATGATTGCAAGAAGCATTTTTAATAAGGTTGTTTAGAATATAAATAGGAATTAAGATACTATTGTTAGGAAGGGCAACATAATTAAAAGATGAGAGGATAGGATAAGTTGAGAATATAGAGCTAAGTTAATTGATAAGAATTTTGGTATAAAGCTTGCAGATATGTTTAACAAAACTAATAGGTTGAGTAAGATTAAGGTTACTATCAAAAGTATTTTGTTTAGAGATAGGATAAATGCAACTATGTTTTCATTGCTTGGAAATTTTGTTTTCAAAAAGGCAATGGTTAAAAAGAGTAATAATAGCAAAAGTACATAGAGGGCTAATATGTTTAAGCATTTCATAACTAATGCCTGTAGGACCACAGGCTTTGTTATTAGATAGTTAAAAGAGAGTTCTTGTAAGTTCATCATTAGTAATAGAAGAATTGAGAGAATGATACCAAGTTGAATTAATATGAGAGAGTAGAAGGTAGTGTTGTTGCTAGAAATTATTAAAGAGAGTTTGATTGATAAGTCTGTATGCTGTTTAGTCTTAAAAATAGGATTGAACATGTTGTTTAATGATTAGTAGAACAGTAATAAGCTCTTGAGAAAGTTTTATATTAGTAAAGTGAACAGGTTGGTAGTAATGATTGAGAATGCTGTTAATGGCCTAAATAAGATATATTGTAAAGTTAACACATCTTTTGTCAATAGCTTTGTTGATTTGTTATTGAAATAAAAGAGAGTTTTCAAGATGGTAGGCATGAAAAAGTTGTTTTCAGATTGAGTAAGCATGTTGAAGCCAAGTTTGAATAAAGGTTAAGTCAGTAGAAATAAGTAATTGAAGGTCACATTGTAACTGTTTGTTAATTTGAAAGATGTTTTGATTAATATAGGAGGTATTGGAATGTTAAGTAAGTTTTTTAACAAGCTTAATAATATAACTAAGTTTTTTGAGAGATAGGTGTAATAAAGTACTGTGAGATGAGTATTGATGGTTGTAGCTACATTTGTAAGAGACTTTGTTAGGAATAGTATAAGTAGTACTGTAAATAATAGAGCATTGAATTTTATGCCAAGTGGTTTCAATACTCTTATGAGTTTCATTATTGGTAGGAGTTTTGTGTAATAGAAGTTGTTGAAATAAAGTATCTGCAAAAGATTTCCAGTTCTCTGTAGACATGGCTTTGCAGTTAAAAATGCAGTGATTAATGCCAGTATATTTACATATAGGTTTGCTATAAGCATATAGAATGTCCAGGTAGAAGAAAGAATTAGATAATTACTAAAGATAGAAGTTTGGCTATTATCAAAACTATAAGAAAGAAAAAATTGTATATTGAATTGGTCAGTTTAGATGTAGTCAATATAATTACTGCTAGTATTGTTAGACCAGATAAAGTGTTTGTTATTAAAGTAAGCTCCAATATCATACATATTAGAATTATTAAAGAAATTAATAAGTTTATATTTAGAAGAGGAGTTGTAAGTATTATTTTGTATATTAAAGTTACCAAGGATAATAGGATAAATATGAAGTTGTGAGGCTTGTTGGATCTAGTTGATTACTTTATTTTGGGTTTGATTGTGAATAGAAGTGTTAGTTGATGGCAAATATACTAAATGATGCAAAGCTTGATATTACTTTAAAAGAAAATATCAAGTACTATAGCACCTCCAGAATGAGTATGAATATTGTGAACATAAGGTTTAAGATGGTTGCAAATTATAATAGCAATGTCTTTCATAGAGATAGGAGAATTAGACCAGTAGTAAGTAAAGAAGTTGTTATTGCAGAAAAGAGGTTAGATTTGTCAAAAATTTTTGTTTCTGTAATGTTTGCAATGGATATGTCATAATTGAGACAATAATCCTGCCATGCTTCTCTCTTAGTAGAATCATTAAAGCCTCTAACATTATATGTAGCAATAGTTAGGTTGAAATGATGTAAAGCTGAATTTGATAAAGGTAAGAAAAAATTACAATTAGAGATTAAAGAATGGTTGTCAAAAAATAAATCAGATAAAATAGAAGTAGAATTAAAGAAATTAGATTTAAGAGAAAGATTGTAAAATATAGAAAGAAGATAAGAAGTAATGATAATGTGATCTGGTAAAAGAGTATCATTGGGAAGATATATGTGTTTCATTATAAGATGAATTAGCAAAAAATGTAATACAGAATACTGTTTTGTTATTGTTATATTTATTAATGTATTGAATTAAAGTTAAATAGTTTGACCATAGAAGAGAAGTAGTAAATTGTAATAAAGGAGAAATTTGTTAAAACATGTATAAAGATCATAGAGGATTAAAGATATTGTAAATGATCTTTCAAAATTGTCTTCTACAGAGTCGATCACTATATGCTCAGTTCTTACAGCTGTGCAAGGTACTATAGTTTGCCCTGTATGTTGGGTCTGACCATCATTATCCTGGCCTTTCACATAAATAGACTTATCTACCTGTCTACTTATTTCATTTTTCTTATTAACTACTGTGGTTGTATTTTTTAATAAAGTGATGACTGTTTTTATGTTAGTTGTAGAAAACAAAGAACTTAAAAAGGAGATTGTAAAAAGAGAAAGTCAAGGATTGAGACTAGTTGAAAGTCAAGATGGAATTTTTTTGCTAAAAACTTTTTAGCTGCTGAATAAGCAGTATTATTAAAGTATTTGACAATTTGTAGATAGATAGGTTTTTGGTTTTTTATAATATCAAAATAAGTAATAATCTGAGTAAGAAATTTAGTATCAATAATATTTTTTATTAATAAGTTAATAACCTCCTCTTTAGAGAGAAACTATATGTTGTAATTTTCTGCAGCAGTTTGATAATAGAGAGAGAGATAGCAGTAGAAATAGTAGTTGTGATGTTTTGAATTTGTTTTAACTTTGTTTTGTTCACAAACAAAGTTTTCAGCTTAGTCAGCTAACTTGTTCAAGGCTTTGGTCAGAATAGGTTAGTCAAGTGAAGCAGCATGTTCCTTGTTTTTATGAAAGAGTGTGATATTAAGAGTTAAGTAAATACATATTTCATCATCTTTGAAAGAGAATAATTGACAGAATTTGTTTAGAATATTATTAAAAAGTTTGGTGCTGTCATAGAACTTTTTGTTATCAAAATATTGACATAGTTTATTGTTACAAATAAAACAGTAAAAGTTAGCAACTCAGGATGCTTCTTCATATTATTTATGAAGTGAGTTGGGTTTTTGAAATATATAGGTTTCAGGAAGGTGTTTTGAAAGTTGAAGAATAAAGTGTTGACAAAATTGAATTTAAAGAAAGTTTTGACTTTTTTTTTGTCAATATTAGATGAGAATTGTTAACTATAGGGAGAATAATAGGTTTCAAACCAGGAATTAAAATAGTCAAGAGAATTTTTAAATAAGAGAATACAGAATTTTTTAAGAAAAAGTGTTTTAGGAATAATTTGATATTAAATTTGGTATCAGATTGGATAATAAGATATTTTTGTGGAAGGTTAGTAGTTTGAGTAAAAAATTCAATTTTAAATCTTTGGGTCTGAGTTGTAAGTCTTTAGCAAATTTTTATAATTAATAGATTGATAATTATTAGATAAGAAAAGATAAAGATGTGCAATATTAAGGCAAAGTTGAAGGTGATTATAAGCAGTATATGGAGAAATAGTGACTAGAGATGTAAAAATTTCTAGATAGTTAAGTTTAGTAAAGAGAATAGTAGTAAATTTAAAAATAAGATTTTTTAGAGTAGATTCAAGAAGATCAAAAAAAATTGTACCACTTTTGTCAATATTAGGATTGCTTTTGTGAATAAGATTAGTTAAGAATTTAGATCATTGTTCTGCCATGTTACAGATAATGTAATAAAATAAAGCTTTAAGAGCAGGTTAAGTAAGAGTTGCAAGTTTAATTTCTTTACCAGAATAGAAATTGTAAAGAAATTTTTTAAGAAAAGTGAAAAGTTAAAGAGAAAAAGTAGTTTGTAGTTTTTTGTTAGTTTGCATTTTTTCAGTAATAGAAAAATTTGCAAGCCAATTATATGTAGAGTTGGATTTTGGTTTAAGGATGCTTGAATAAGATTAGATAGGAGGTTTGTTTAAAGTAGTATCAGATTGGTTAGAGTTGCTAGATTTGTTGTTAAAATTTAAGTTAGTATTATCAGAATTAGTAATAATAAAAGGTTAGTTAGTAGCAAGATTAGTATTAATAGTTGTAGAAAAAAAAGAGTCAATAAGGTCAGAAGTAGTAGAAGAGTTCTGATGAGAAAAAACAGGATTAGAATTAGTAGTTTGAGATGATTCATAAAGAATTTTTTGGAAGGTTTGTGTAAAATTCTTTTTTTGTTTAGGATGAGCTAGCTTTATGTTGAGATAAGGCAGTCATACAAGCAAAATAATAGACTTCATTATTTTTGATAACATATTTTTCATTAGAATAGTGATGCTCATTTCTTTTAGTACAACCAATTAGAAGAGAGCATTTAGGGCAGATATGGTAATGTATGTCAGATGTAGAAGATGGAGGGACACTGTCAGTTGAAAAGGAGAGATCAGTCATAAGTTGTTGAGTTGACTTGTTGAGATTTTTTTTAGAATTAGTATTGACATTGACTGTAGTGAATTCAGTAGTTTGGATATAATTGGTATTAGTGTTTGAGATAAATTTGGTGTAATATTTGTCACAAAGACAAGTAATCACAGAAGTAAAAGTAGGAGCTTGAAAGAAATAAGTAATTTTGTTAGATCTAAGATTTTTAGTTAAGCAAGAGATTGGTTTAGCTTTGGAAGAAATTAGACAAGCATTATTGTCACTTTTTTCTTCATAAAGAGCAATTCCAAAACTATTAAAAAAGTTTTGGTAGAAATAGTCAAGGTCTGCTGTGTTAGGCTCTTGGTTAGTTAATGTAGACAATTTTGGTTAAGATAAATTAAATAATGGTTATAAGAAAAAGAACTTAGAAAATTCTAAATTAAAAATTTGATTAGGTGATTGTTTTATAAAGGTAATAGATGGAAACAAGAGTTGTATAGTTAGAGTATCACAAAAGTAATACTAAAGTATAACTATGATGGTTAGGGTTACAGATATAATTTAGGTACTGGTATGAATAACAAATTGCTGTATACAATTAATAAGAACCAAAACTAGAAATGATTAAATTGTGTTAATGAGTTTCTATTAATAGACTGGTTATAAGATTTTAGTATAAATTAATAAAGTATTAATTGAGAAATGATAGTATAGTTATATGAAAATCGTATAAAGAAAAAAAGTAATAAAGTATAGTTAGAAAGTAAAAAAATAAGTTTTATAAGAGAGTAAAAGGTGAATTTAGCTGTAGTTCAGCTAATATTGGGTCAAAATTCTTTTTTTAGAGCTTGTTTTGACTGGGCAAATATGTATAACAACTTTAATTAAGGGAGTGAGACAAGTTATTGTAGTAGAAACTGCAAAAGAGTTAGTTTTTTAAAACTGAAGACCAAAGGCTATTAGTACAGTTTTCTTTGTAAGTTTAAGAGCTAAATCTATAATATTTTCAGAATATATATAAATCACTAACCTGAATAAGTTTACTTAAGATGCTAAAACAAGTTGTCTTAGTAAAATAAAAAGTTATAAACATTTTTAGACAGATAGTTTTTTAGTTAATTTTTGTGCAATGTATTTGCAGAATAGAGATTGAACCTGTATCTGGGTTATCTAGATTACCTGCAAGTAGATCATATAATCAGGTAAAAATCCTGCTACCCAGGTAAAATAAGTTAGCCAATAAGATATTGTTATAATAAAAAAATCAACTACATATATATATAATTAATATAAAACAATATAATCAAATGCCAGTAGTTGTCATATGCAAGATCTGGACTTTTTATATTTTACCAATTTTAAAGTCTATAATAAATCTCAGCTTTAGCATGAATGCATAGTGAAGTTATATTATTAGAGAAAATTATACAATGAACTACTTTAGTGCACCTTCTATAAGTGCACACTCTATAAATGTATATTCAATTTCAGGTCAAAATATATATATAGGCCTATAAATGCACTTTTTATTATAGTTCTCTAAGTGTATACTGTTAAAGTTTAGTTCCAAGTATGTACAAATATAGAGGTTTTACTGTAAAAAAAATGCATATTTTACATTTATATAGTCTAATATTTGAAAAAGCTGTATTTAATTAATACAGTTTCTAGATTTACTATTACATATAGAATCTTATTATATTAATATATTATATAGAATGACAATTCCAAATCTTAAACTTTTAAATATTTTTATTAATAGAATGATTAGTGAATTATATGTACTTGTATAGGTTAAAATACTTTGCTAAAATTAAAATTTACAATTCACAAAATTTTTAGCAAAATTATTATAATTTTAATAAACAACACAATTGTTAGCAAGTAATATTGAAAGAGTTGTTTAAGAATGTTTAATTAATATTTAAGCTATCCAAATAACAATAACTTGTTCTGAAAGATTTAATTTTTATAATTGCTTAAAATTTCTCTAATAAAGTTATCATTTATTAAAATATAATAAATGAATTAAATAGAGTAGCTACAAAATATATAATGTATAATTGACAATACTTTATGCTTATTGCAGATTATTGTTATATTTTTATAATTATTATAATTATTATGAATGTTATAGCTCTGATCAATTCTCTTCAACTACTGCAATGCTGTGATCAGTAACTTTGATAACTACCAGATTAATTCTCAATGAACATTAAATCTACTTAAAGACAACTATAATAATTTGTATATGTATTATATATACAAAATTCATGTTAGCTTGTAATTAATATCAAACTAGATTGAAGTAATAATATTATTAAAGGTAAAACTAAATAAATAGGCTGTGCAAAGAAATATAAAATCTAAGACAAACATTATTGAATTTATATAAAATAATTAATAATCATATAAATTAAATAAAAGCAATAATACTATTAAAGGTAAGGTCAGAGAAATGACTATACAAAATATAAAATCTAAGATAAAAAAAATTATAAATATAAACTATATATAATTATTAAGAACAAGGTATAGAAATGGCTGTATAAAGCATATAAATCTAAAATGAATTCATAGATATCATTGAATTTATATGAGTGATGCAAAGAGAAAATCAGAATTTTTTAATTATATAAACTTTATATAATTGAAAATTGAACTTCTCTTGATATCATTTATATAAAAAAAAATTAGTATAAATAATTCAGACACTTAGAAACAGGGCTGTGTAAAGCATAAAAATCTAAAATAAATTTATAAATATTATCGAATTTATGAGTAATGCTAAGAGAAAATTGGATTTTTTAATCACATAAACTTTATATAATCAAAATTGGATTTCTCTTAATATTATTTATATGAAAAAACATTAGTATAAATAAAAATCAGATGCTTAGAAACAGAAATGGCAAATAAAATAAGATACTTTCTAATTGTATAGCCAAAAGTCAAATAAATAAAAAATAATAATAATTAATAAAAAATAAGCATCAAATAAAATTAATAAATACTGTTAACATTAAGAGTTTTACACATTTTTGACTATAACTTTTGATGTACTGAACCAATTTAGATGAAACAACCACCATTGGATTCATCTTACTGAAACGATTCTAACAAGTACAAGGTCATGTGATTCTGATCACGAGATCACAAGATTGGGATGATTTTAATAAAAAGCACTAATTATAATATATGTGATTTGATTCTGATTGATTCAAATTACTGTACCAGAAATCTATCATTTCTATCATTTCTATTATTTCTAGTAGATCTATCATTTCTATTAGATCTATCATTTCTATCAGATCTATTAGTT
>CAJVQA010011550.1:0-10646 GCA_910591915.1 Cetraspora pellucida
AGTAAAGTTATTAGTATTGCATTACCTTTCCCGAACTGCCTCAGAGAAGGGTATAGTTTCTTGACAACGTCTAACAGGAACTATACTTCCCTCTTGGACACCGCATATACCTGTAAGGGATTCCCTGTGCTGTGTCGTCGTTATAGTGTGAAAATTAAGAAGGCTTTCACCTATAACAATATGATTATAACTGCATATTTTAGCTAATCAAAAGTCTTATTTTCATTTATGAATAACCAAATTTTTGGTTTTGTTATTAAAAATTACTAAGTTTAAAGGATTCAATCCTGTAAAAATTTAATTAAATAAAAAACAAGTATTATAACTTTGTTAATTAGATCATATTTAATTATTTTATGAAAAATTTAGTTAATATTTATTATATTTTTTTTGTGTAAAAGATTTTAAAAAGTATGTATTTGTTTTGTTTTAATTTAAGAATTCCTGCACTATAGAATTGTTGGTAAAACTAAATTGTGTTGGTGAAACTGGCCATTAAATAAAATAACCAATCAGACTTTAGATAATCATCAGTTTCATCAGCACAATTAGTTTCACCAACAACTCTAGTAGATACAAGAGAAAATATATTAGTAAGCCTTATCGAAAGCTTCTAGACAAGTATAAAAAAGGAGTCATTTCTACTACCTTAACTCTGCTTGCCAAATAAAACTGCCTCTTATCAACTAAGCTGTTCATAGGTTACATGACATATCTGATTGTAGATCAACTAACTCACTGTTTGGAGCTGTCAATATATATTTCAAAATTATTGTATATGTTTTAGTATAACAGTATTATGCAATTACCTTATAAATTTAGTGATCAGAATAATGACCTGAATTATTTATCACCTTTAATTAGAGGTTGAAATCAAATTTAATTTTTAAATTCAAATTTTTATAAGCTAAATTTGAATTAATTTAAATAAATTCATATAAATTTAAATAAATTTGAATTTGTGAATATTCATGAATTCATATTATAAGAGGTGCTAATATTTTATAACAGTTAACTGCCCCATATGACATAGCATTTAACAGTTGTATATTGTATATTTTAAAGTTTTATGCATAACAGTTAACCACCCATGTGGTGCAGCATTTAACTGTTATGTATTTTAAAGTTATATGCATAATAGTTAACTGCCCCATATGGTGCAGTATTTAACGGTTGTGTATTTTAAAGTTATATGCATAATAGTTAAACCATCCATGTGGTGCAGTATTTAACTGTTATGTACATATTTCAAAATTGCATTTAATTGTTAACATTGCATTTAATAGTTAACTACTATCATGTATAGTACTTAATAGCTATGTATTTCAAAAACAATATATACATACTTAACTCTTAATATTTATGCATTTCAAGTATGTGAATTAACTACCTTCTATTAACAGTTATATACTTTAACATTAATAGTTATAAAATTTAATAGTTAATAAAATCATTTTAACAGCTATGTAATTTAATATAAATAGTTAACTATTTTAACAGTTATAATAACTAACAGTTGACTGCTCTAATAGTTACTATAACTAAATATTCTAATAATTAACTGTTTAAAAGTTTAATGTTCTAATGATTAACTAATTATTTTAACAATTATATAATTAATTAAGCTATTTTTAATAAACTGTTATTAATATAACTGTTTTAACAATTATGTATAGCAATATCAAGGTTTATCTCATAGGTACTATGCAACAATCCATGCTTTTTTGACAAGGTTATTTTCATCAGTTTATATGAAATCACATGATTTATATAGACCAATGTGAATAACCTTGTCATTAATTATCGTGTTTATATAGTTTTGAGTTTTTTAAATTGTCATGTGCTAAAAAGAACTTTTTTTAAGGTTCAGCTTTTTAAATTGTCATGTGCTAGGAAGAACTTTATTAGGTTTTGGTCTTTTAAATTGTTGTATACTATGAAGAACTTTATTAGGTTTCACAAATATTTTATCTAAGTTATTTAAATTATTGTGTGTTGTGAAAAACTTTTAAAATTGCTACTTGCTAAAAAACTAGTTCTATTTTAAAATACTTAAATTATAAAATAATGATCGTTTTTGTGATACCAATGATGTTTCATGCAAATAATGGTCCTGATGATAGTTCACATAACAGTCATGATGATGGTCCTGATGATAATTGTTTTGTTGTTTTTATTTTCTTTATTTAACAATTAAATTTGTTAGCATACTTTGCACAAGGGATTTTTTGCTTTTTTTTTTACTTTTAAAAAGAAAAAAAAAGTTTAATTTGATTCATATTGCATGGGTTGTTACATTGTATCCATGGTATAATTTAGTCAGATCTCTTAATGGATCGATCTGTACTAATAATGCCTAATGAAATTATTTTTGTGATGATAAAAGTATTTTAGCATATTTTGTCTAATAAAACCCTTGATGATTGATAAAACCTATGGCAATTAATGAATTGTGGCAATTGATGAAACTTATGCAATTGACAAAACTCTTGACAATTAATAAAACCTTAATGATAATTAATAAAACATTAAAAAATATAATTTAGACAAGACAAAAAGTTAGAAATCTTTTTTGTAGTACTTGTATATAATGTTAAGATATGTATTATTTCATCAACAATTACTTTGCTAAGCATCCCATCACACAAAGCAATGATTAATATAATTATTTTCAATATTACTCCTTACACTATGTGATTTGTACTTAGTGAAGTAAACATTAATGAATGATATGTATTCATGATAGGGTACCCTTATATCAAGCAAAAGTCAGATCCTTCAGATCCAAATACTTATATTAGAATGTCTCAAGTATTTACCCAATATTAGGTTTGAATAATGGTAATATCAGTTAAAAAATCAGTCCTTATTTAACTTTTCAGAACTGATTTATATGGCTTTCAGTAATCATGGATATGAGTAAAGGCAAGTCAAAGAATAGGCACCAATATTCTAATACAAAGGTAGGATTTATCAACTTTATTAGTATCTATTTACAATATTTGCACATACTGATTACTACTCATAGGCAGAAGTTTGTCTGATTAGTTAATAAATTTAATTGAAATTTACATTATCTATACAGTTTAGAATACTTTTTAAAAAAACTCAAACTAGTTATAATGAAATAAAAAAAGCTGTATAGAAGGTTTTATTAGAGCTATAAAACTCCACAGTCAAAAATACTCATTTGTTTAAAC
The DNA here is from genome assembly GCA_910591915.1 of Cetraspora pellucida. NCBI lineage: Eukaryota > Fungi > Glomeromycota > Glomeromycetes > Diversisporales > Gigasporaceae > Cetraspora > Cetraspora pellucida. The sequence continues at coordinate 3,201 of CAJVQA010011550.1, forward strand.
AGATTAGCTTAGTAATAAGTTAATTTTATCAGGTTTTGTAAAGTTATTACTATGCTAGCTTTTTTAAACAGACGAGAATTAGATCTTATTTTTGGCTATGAAGTCCTACAGCTCTAATAAAACCTTCTATACAGCTTCTTTTTTTTTTTTATTATGATTAATTTTTGTTTTTTTAAAATGAATTAAATTAAATTTATTAGTCAATTAGACAAACTTCTGCCTATGAGATTATTACATTTTCATATTATTATGCTTGTATTACTGATTATTCTCCAATTTATTCTCTTGACCTCAATTAATAATTTGTGCTATAGCATACTATCATAATCGATTTATGTGATTATGAGACTACAACTCAAACCTTTATATAAAAATAAGCTACAAGTATTATTATTATTGTTTTTTCTTTTTTTCTTTTCTTTTTTTAACATGCTGTTAACTATTTTTTCCCTTAGTTTAAGCTCTTTCCAACTATTATACTGCATGTATTATAATATCTTAAGCATCAATTTGCGATATATTAAACATCCAGATATACCATTCAGCTGCATATTAACAATTATGTCAAATGTTAATTAAACTATTTAGCTGCATGTTAACAATTATATTAAATATTAATTAAATCAGATGCATACCAATATAAAATTAAATACAAGGGGTTAAAACAATTACTTTTTTAAAAGTTTTTATAGTGGCAAAGGGTTTTAAAAGTGTTTAGTAAACATATAAGTGATAATAGTATGAATCAACATTGTGTACCAGATTCAAGATATTGTGGCTTAACATTTTGAATATCTTATAATAGCAGGGATTTTAAAAGCAAATTAAATACTCTAAGTATTAATCACTCTTAGCAGATATTTACTGTTTTGTAAATATATGAGTAATAATAGTATAAGTCAATGTTGTGTACCAGGTTCAAGATATTGTGCCTTAATCTTATAATGGCTAGGATTTTAAAAGTAATTTAAAAACTCCAAGTATTAGTAACTTCTAGCAGATATTTACTGTTTTGTAAACATATGAGTAGTAATTGTATAGTTAAACATTGTGTACCAGGTTCAAAATATTGTGTCTTAACATTTTGAAATATCTTGAATCAAATAGTTCAAATTTAAATCAAAACAAGAATTTAATAGAAACAATAATAATATGATTGTTTTTTGTTATTATTTATTTTACTAATATCAAAAAATCCAAAACTTAATAGTAAACAGACAGTAAAGGAATCATTATTTTAGCTTTGTTTATTTTTTATATATAAGCCTAAAAAAAGAACTTAAAATAATCAATAAAAAAAATGTCTTCTGATTCTAGTTCATTTTTACAGTCTTAAAATTCCTCTGATAATTCAAATGCAATCTTATCTTCTAAAAAAACTGTTTGTAAAATAAAAAATAGATGTGCTACTAATGTAGTCTGTAATAGTTTTGTTCATCATTTTTATGAAGAGAATTTGGATTTATGAACTGCTCAATATAAAATTTGTATCAAAAAGTTTAAAGATACAGACACTGAAGCTTATATTTATCAAACATACAGCTTGACTACTAATTTGTGCAATCACTTAAAAGAACATGGAATCAATGAACTTAATTATAAAAATTTTCTTGACGAATATAATAAAGTAAGTTAATAATTTGTTATATATATATATTTTTTTTATATAATGTCTGATATATATATCTTTATATGAATTTACAATAGATACAAAAAATTAATTTTCAAGCTACAAATATGAATTCTGATTCTACCTCAATTAGTACTTATAAGCAAATAAAAATTATTTATCATTTGGTTACTTTTATAATTTGTGATGTTCAACCACTAATTATTTTAAAATGTCTGTTGTTTAGAGCATTAATACATGAATATGTACCAAGTTATTCTTTTCCATGCAACAAAACTATAAAAAATATTATTGTTAATTCATATACATGAACTCATAAGCAAATAATAGAATTAATTAATAATATTGCACAAACTATTAATTTAACAATGGATCTTTGGACAGCCAAAAGTAATTATGAATATCTTGGAATTATAGCAACTTGGCTTGATACAAATTTTAAGTTTTATGAAGTGCTTTTATCTTGTCATTATCTTTCATATCTACATACAGATAAAGTTATTAGAAACAAATTAATTAAACTTATTCAAGACTGGGGTTTAGAAAACAAAATATTTACTATTGTTATAGATAATAGCTCTAATCTGATTAAGGCTTGTTATTTGTTAGAAAAAGAATTTAGTTCAGTTAAATGTTTGTCTTGTGCTGCACATATGCTTCAGCTTTCAGTTCAATCTGGAATTAAGCAAATAACAACAATTCATAAATAGCTTAAAAATATACAAACTTTTTTTCATAGTCTCAAACAGGCTTAACAACTTTGTGAAGCTCAAGAAAATATTATGCATAATCAAAATGATTTTATAGAAAACAATAATAAACATTTGAATCCATTAGAGGTTTTAACTGATTATAAGACACATTGGAACAGTTTATATCTTGCATAGAAAAGAATTTTAGATTTAGATGATGCAATTAAAAGTGTTGCTGCTACTCTTTGTTTATCACAAAATTCACAAATTTGTAAAAAAGATGACCATCTTAATAAATTACATCTTAATTCAGAAGAATTCAAGTAAGTTTTTAATTATTTTATTTTAAGTAGTAGATTGCAATTGAAGAGTTAAATTCCATAGTAAAAATCGACAGAAAATTACTATTACTTTTATATAATGTTTGAATGCTAAAAGTTTCTAGCATTATATAAAAATCATATAGTTATAAAGGAGAAATGCCAATAGCTCATAATCTACCAAACCAATTTGAATAACTCTAACATTATTAGAACTAGAATAACTTGTTCTATAACTTTGTTAGAAACTCAAGGTTTACTTGGTATAAAAACTTTTTATTGTAAGCTAGCTACATTTCAACCCTATAAAAAAACTATATTAACTTCTGGCTATTTTTTATATTCTTTAACTGTGATTTACCTTTTAATTAATTTTAATTAATTTTTTAATTTATTTTAATTTAGTTTATTTTTTATTATTTTTTAGTTTCATTAAAAGCATAATAAAACTTTTGGCACTATTTGAAGAAATAACTTGAAAAGCTTCTGATGCAAAATATCCTACAATTAATTTAATATATCCTATATGTACTTATTAAAGCAAAGGTTTGCTCCAACTGGTAGTAATACACTAGATAGCTATATAGACTTAATATACTGTCCAATTTCATCTGAAAATACCAATAAAACTAATTATATTAACAGCAACACAGATAGTAGTGCTGAAAATTCAGCATCTACTTCTGGTACTTATCAACATTCAAAAAAAACCTATAATAAAATTCATAAAAATAATAATAAAGCTAAGCATAATAGTTGTAAGTGTAAGTGTAAATATAGACATAGGCATGGACATGAATGTGGACGAGGATGTGGACATGGACATGGACAAGAATCTAGACAGAAATATGATCATAATTATAGTTATGATAGTCAACAGAAAAGTGAATATAATCAAAATTTTACTGGTTTGGTAGAAAAATTTCAAGCTGCAATTTACCTTTCTCTTGATGAATTATAAAATGTTTCAGATAAAATAGCATTTTTAGCTATAATTTTGAATTCTTGTCTTAAAGGTCTTTGATTTGTTAATCAAAATAAACATATTAATATTCAAGAAAAACTTCAAGTTAAATATGAAGAACTAAGTTATAACTTATATGTATCTCCATTAACACAAGTATCAATTAATCAAAATAAGAAGGACAATACATTTGCTAATTTGTGGACTTCTAATCAAGAAATAATTCAGACTGAAAAAGATGAAGTCTTTCAATATATAAACTTTTCAAAAGTGTTAGAAAATAATAATTCACTAACTTGGTGAAATGATCATAAACAGATTTTTTTAATTTTATCGTTATTGGCTCATAACTATCTTGGTGTTTTTGCAACATCAGTTCTGAGCAAAAGACTTTTCTCTGATGCAGATGCACATATTTTAGCTTGCCAAACTAAATTGCATTCAGATTTGGTAAATCATATACTTTTTTTGAAAAGAAATCTTGAACATGTTAATAATATTTTTCTTTCTGTTTTTGAATAACATTATATACATATATATATATTATAAAATATAGTAATATTCATATAAAGTTCATTATTAATATATAAAATATATAGATAGTAAATAATTAATATGAGAAATATGTTTTAAATATACATAGATATACTACCTATTTTAATAATATTATAGCGTAAAACTAAAGTGTAAGAATATGACATTAATTATTTCACTAAGCATATTGTTATTGTTTGTGTCAAAAGGTAATGTTCTAATAATTAATGCAGATTAGCATTTATTAATTGAATTTTTTATATTGATCATTATCGCCTTGTACATGTAATCTGTAATAAGTAATTTAATTAAGAGTAGGTTAATTGGATCAGATCACAATTATGAAATTAATTTAATTTAATCAATTAATTATTGATAAGTATTAATTATAGTCAAATTGAGTTCAATAAAATAAATAAGTCTATAAATTTCTTTGCAAATTTAGTTGATAGTTCTGTAGTTTTGCCTTTTATTCAAAGTTACATAATTGATAAACTTCACAGCCCTTGCTAACCACAAATGACAGTCATGGCAAAATATGATTGTTACTGACATTTCAATACAAAGGTGTGAGTTCAAGTTTATTGATTTATTTAAACAATATTTTATTTTACTTTCTCACATCTCTTGATTACATCTAGTGATTGATGATGAAATAGATAAAATTTGTAATATGTAAGTGATTTATAATTATTACAATTTTAATATATAATAAATAACTATGGCACCAATCTATAATTATACTCCAATTGATTAATGATCGAAACATATGATTACAGGCAAAGTAATATGTATTTTTTACTTTTTCTTTTCTTTTTTATTAATATAGCATTAACCCTTTTTTTCAATTTGGAATATTCAATTGTTATTTATATACAACATATTACAAGCATCAACTCACTGAAAAACTAATTTTATGAGTGTAGTGATTATTTATACCAGTATGATCACATTTCATGTGTAATATGAAATGTGGCCTATGCTAATTTTTAAATTTTCTGTTTTGATAAGAGTAATGTTTTTCATTTATCTATTTTTGAAGAGGTATGATTTTCAACTTTTAAATAATAATTGGTTGTGATAACTGTCATTTAGAATAAGAACATTTAAAAGGAACTGAGATTTTTACATGCTGTACAATATAACTCTGTATGCAGATCACACAATATATATAATGCAAAGCAATAATTATTAATTTCAAAAGTTATCATCATGATGTAATGTTGATGTTAATTTTAAAATTTATTATCATGATGTAATGCTGGTGTTACTAATTGTTAATAGGAATGCTAATAACTTAATCGACTCTATTGATTAATCAGTTTTTATGATATAAATATACAAGTCGAGTCAAGCTCTTCTAGTAATTGTTAATTTTAAATTTTATGATGCAAAGCTATTGATCATCAGATTTTTTAAATTTGTTTTTCACTGTTTGCATATTTCATTAACTTACAATTAATTTATTAAAATCACTTCAGACATATCAATACTCAATTTGTTGACAAGCATATTTTATAAATAATTAATTTACAGATAATTTTATTTTATAGATAATATATTTTACTAGTAGCTTATTTCACAAATTAATTTCAGTTATTGTCATTAGGATTAGATTTAGAATTAGTTAAGTTAAATGAGCTATCAGTGAAAGATATCGTATATGAAATGGCTTGTCTGTAAATTAATCATCTGTAAATAAGCTTTTTAAAGAAATAAGTGTCGATGAAATGTTGTGTCTTTAAATTGAAATAAAATAAACCTACAAAATTTAGATTTATTTATAAAATAGCATCAAATTGTTCAAATTTCTTTATGATAAACAACAATTATTGGAAGCCACAGTAATTTGAAAAGAAATAGTCATTTTAACCTTTATAGTATTTCATTAGATGCAGATATTTTCTGGTTGATTGCATAGCAGTGCAAGAATTTCAGTTTGGTGATTAAGCCTTATAACTATAATAATAGGATTCCAGGTTTGGTAATGATTTGAATGTATGTATGATCATACTGGTCCTGCACAGCATTACATGTTGCACAGGTATCTTATGTTATTAATTGAAATTGTAAAATAACCATTATTTTATAAAGTAATTAATTAAATTATATTTATTCATTTCATGTACTTGCTCATGTAATATTAGATTATCTATATATATGATTAGGATTAATAGTAGCACTTTTGAATCTAACAGGATTGCTTCTGACATATTCCTGCTTAGCTACCTTTTTATTATCTTCTGTCAACTTGAATTAATAATTAATATGAAAAATACAAAATATTAAATTATTAAATTTAATTTCAAACTCTATGAAGAATACATACCATAGAGGTTTATTGTAAACATTTTGTAATAGTAACTTGTGATATATAATGATTTTTTTGTAATGGTTATATAATAGTTTTGTAATAGCTATGTAACAGTTTTGTAATGGTTTTGTAATAACTATATAATAGTTTTGTAATGGCTATATAACAGTTTTGTAACAGCTATATAATGGTTTTGTAATGGTTATGTAATAGTTTTGTAATATCTATATAACAGTTTTGTAATGACTATATAACAGTTTTGTAATAGCTATGTAATAGTTTTGTAATAGTTTTGTAATGACTATATAACAGTTTTATAATAGTTTTATAACAGTTTTGAATATTTGAATTAATTCAAATTTATACTTATTATAAATTAATTTGAATATTCAGTTAATTGAATATTCGATTCCAACCTTTACCCTTAATAATATATATTTCAATAGTAAAAAATGACTTGCATGTTTTTAGATGTCTAAAAAGAGACATTTTACTTTCAATTATTTTAGACAAATTTATTCTTTAACATGTCTATAACCAAGTTGCATTTACTGCAATAAAAATAACTTGCTTTTGAACAGTTACAGTATGAAACAATATTTTTGTAAAAAATTAATTTGGAATTTAAACATTATTTGGTGATTGCCTAGAAACAAATGGAAAAACAAAGTAAACTGTAGGGAAGTTTACTATTGTTTTTTGCCTTTGAAATCAGAATCTCCCAAAAAGCAAATCGATTTTTACAATGTAAATATCTTTTTTACTCCTAATAAAAGTTGTAGAGAAGAGAATTCAGAGCATAATAGTAGTTATGGGTTTGGGTCAATATCCCAAAGATCAAAATCCCAAAGGTACTAAATCTCAATACACTAAATACTAAAAGAACAAAATTTCAAAAGTACAATATCCTAAAAATTAAATCCTAAAAAAAAAAAATCCCAAAAAATTATAATCTAAAAAATTACAACCCAAAAGATAAAATCACAAAAAAT